>PVJA010020995.1:0-36173 GCA_004027025.1 Myocastor coypus | reverse complement strand
AAAAAAAAAAAAAAAAAAAAAAAAAAAAAAAAAAAAAAAAAAAAAAAAAAAAAAAAAAAAAAAAAAAAAAAAAAAAAAAAAAAAAAAAAAAAAAAAAACCACTGAAAAAATAAATGATAGATAGATAGATTAGATAGATACATAGATACATAGATACATAGATACATAGATACACAGATAGAACCCACTGGAGGGACCAGTGAGTTACCTCAACAATCTAAAGCACCTGTTTAGGCAAGCTTAGGCAGGTGCAGGGGACCAAAGTTTGATCCCAGCACCATGCCCTCAGGATGGGCTGAGCCAGCCAAAGAAAAGAAAACAACACTGAGATTCCATCTTACTACAGAATAAAAAGGGCTCTTACCGAGAAATCAAATAATAACAAATGTTGATAAGACTGCAGAGGAAATAGAAGCCATCTACATTATTGGGGAGAATGTAAGTCAGTGGGGCCCAGCGGGATGGCTCAGTGGTCTAAAGCGCCTGCTTGGGAAAGCTTGGACGGCTTCAGGGACCGCGGTTCGATCCCCGGCACCACATGCTGCTCCAGCCCTGCCGTCAGGGTGCGGGCTGAGCCAGCCATAAAAATGAGTGAATAAGCAAATAAAGATTATGAAACAAGAAAAACATAAATAAATAAAATAAAATAAATTCAAAAAAAAAGAATGTAAGTCAGCACTAAAACTAAGGAGATCAATATAGAGTTTTAGTCAAAAACAAAAACTAGAAATTCCATTTGGCCCTACTTGTCCCCTTCTGGAGAACTTTCCCAAAGAGTTAGAGACATCATATTACTGAGAAACATGCATACCCATGCTGATAGAAGCACAATTTACAATAGGTAAATTTTACAAATGGCCTATGCACCCACCAACAGATGAATACATAGAGAAAATGTAGTATTTATACACAGTGGAGTATTACTCTACCATAAAGCAGGATAAACTTGAAAGAGTTGGCCAACCTACTTGGGAACTGATCCTGCCCCTTGAGAGCTATTTCTATTCCCCAATAAATCATCCCTACCCTTAACTTCTTTTATACTTTGGAATTCATGCTTTGATTTCACAGGACATGAACTTGGCACATCTGACCTCCAGCAGCTTGGAAGTTATATTTCTCCTATATCATTTTTGAGGTTCCACTGAGATCATTGGAAGAAGAGGTCGCCAAACTTCAAGTGATCATACAGATGGAACCAACGACTAGATTGACCTTCTAAAGGGGTTTCATAACTGCTAAATTCCAATGTGACTTCTATCCAAGACCAATGAATTTATCTTTCTGGAAAAAGCCCCTGACTCTCTGGAGAAGGACACTGACCCTGCTCAGCTCAAAGTAGCTAAATCAAAACTATGCCTCACCTCATTATCCCCGTATTACAGTAAGGGATGCCTCTACCAAGGGAAGCTAAGTTAGACAGAAACTGATATGTAGTCTGAGACAGACTGGGCTGTCACAGAAGTCAGTGAAAGGTAGAGACATCGCAATAGTGGCTGGGGTCATATCTGAAGGAGGGCAGGCCTCAAGATAGCCACGTGACCTGACCTGCCATCCTTTTCCCAAAATGTTTTTGTTTTAGAAGTCATAGATAAGCCAAAATTAATAATGCCAGCCATAGAGTCCTGCTATGTGCCCCACTTCCCTATTGAGTCAACATTAACAAAGTAACTACACCTTTTTGTTTACTTAGTTTGGTTTGGTTTGGCTTTATCAGCTCCACACATAATCCTATAGGGTGGTTACAGTTTCATCTATATTCTACCCACTTTGTGACTTTGCTGTATAAATTACCCCCTCCATACAGCAACCATTGCTGAATTCTTGTTACTTTGTTCAATGAAATTTTGTATCATTTCTAATGGTTTTGTTTTACCATTTTGTATTCTTTAAAAATAAAAAATTTAAAATTAAAGTAACATTTTATAAAGAAGCCTCAGTGTTGGGCCAGTGAGACAGTTCAGAAGACTAATACACCTGCTTAGGCAAGCTTAGTCAAGTGCAGAGAGTGTGGTTCAATCCTCAGCACCACAAGCCACACCAAGCCTGCCTCCAGGGTGGGCTGAGCCAGCCAGAGTATGGGAAGAGTGATGCACACCTGTAATCCCAGTGCTCAGGAGGCTGAAAACGGGAGGATCATGATGGATCTGAACTGTGTAGTGAGAACCTGCTACAACCAAATAAATAAATAGATAGCAAGTCTTGGTGTTAATGAACTTGGGACCCCTCCTGTCTCTCACTAGTTATTTCTATTCCCCAATAAACCTTTCCTACTCTTAAAAAGAATCTTGAGGCATTTGTAAGTAAATGGACGCATCTTGAGAACACAATGTTAAGTTAAATAAATTAGATGCACAAGTTTTTTTGTTGTTGTTGTTGTTGTTTTTGTTTTTGTTTTTTTGTTTGTTTTTTTGTTTTGTTTTGTTTTGTTTGTTTTTTTTGTCTTTTTGAGACACACAGTTCAGGCTGGCCTTGAGCTCACTTGTAGCCCAGGCTGGTCTCGAACTCACACTGATCCTCCTGCCTCAGCCTCCCGAGTATTGGGATTACAGGCATGCACCACCATGCCCGGCTAGATGCACAAGTTTAAATGTCACATGGTTTCTTCTATATGAGAAACCCAAAATACAAAGAGAAAATATAGAATAGATGATAGGAAGTAGAAAGATATTTTTCAAGTGGGAAGGGGCATAAGAAATAGAGGGGAGGGGGCCTGGCGGGATGGCTCAGTGGCCTAAAGCGCCTGCTTGGGAAACCTTGGGCGGCTTCAGGGACCTTGGTTCGATCCCTGGCACCACACGCTGTGCCAGCCCTGCCCTCAGGGTGGGCTGAGCAGGCCATGAAAATGAGTGAATAAACAAACAAAGGTTCTGAAACAAGAAAATAAATAAATAAATAAAATTTAAAAAAAAATAGAGGGGAGATAGAACAAAGAGGAAAGAATTTTTAAAAGAAAATCAGAAAAAATGGAAATAGGGCTTTTTCAAATGGGAAGGGAGACCTGGTACGGCGGTGCATGCTTGTAGTCCCAGCACTTGGGAAGGTGAGGCAGAAGAATCACCATGAGTTCAAGGACTGCCTGGACTACATAGAGAGACATAGTCTCAAAATATCAAATGGGAAGAGGATCAAGAGTTGGATGGAGGGTCAGGAAAATGGCTCAGCAGCATGAGTGCCTGCCTGGCTAGCTTAAAGTCCTCAGTTTGATTTCCAGTACCCGTCTCCAAGGAAATTCAGAAAAGCTCAGGCACTTGAAAGTTTAGACAAATGCAGTCCTTCTTTTTTGGGTTGGAACATAGATCAGTGGCACAGTGTCTGACTGGCAAGCACAAGGTCCTGAGTTCATCCACTATAAAAAGAAAGAAAGAGAGAGAGAGAGAGAGAGAGAGAGAGAAAGAGAGAGAGAGGAAGGAAGGAAGGGAGGAAGGAAGGAAGGAAGGAAGGAAGGAAGGAAGGAAGGAAGGAAGGAAGGAAGAGAAAAAGAATTGGAGGGACCAAGCATAGTGGCACACACCTGTAATTGCAGTACTTGGGAGGCTGAGCAGGGGGATCATTGAGAATTCAAGACCAGCCTGGGCAACAAAGTGAACTCAAGGCCAGCCTGAGCTGCATAGCGAGACTGTCTCAAAAAGAAAATAAACAAAAAAAAAATGGATATCAATTCACCTCTGAGGCTTGGGAGAGGATGTTTCTCTGAAAACCTGCCTGCCCAGGAGGCTGAACACCAGAACGATCTTACAGTTCACAGGGAGGAGGGAAGGGGGCTGGCGGCAGCAGAAGGTTCCAGGGAGGAACTCCACTGATCACACATGGAAAATATTCCCACAAAAGTTGCACCTGTAATGAATTTGGCTTCCTTGTCCTTACTTTTTATTTTTTAAATTTATTTTAAAGAGAGTATACTCATAGTCGGCCATAACTGCCATCTTCCAGTAATTTGCCAAAATGATTAACACACAGAGCAAGAGAAGGGGAACCTGGTATATGTTCTCCAGGCCTTTTAGAAAACATGGGGTGGTTCCTTTGGCCACATACATGCAAATCTACAAAAAGGATGATATTGTGGATATCAAGGGAATGGGTACTATGCAAAAAGGAATGCCTCACAAATGTTACCATGGCAAAACAGGAAGAGTCTACAGTGTTACCCAGCACGCTGTTGGCATTGTTGTAAACAAGCAAGTTAAGGGCAAGATACTTGCCAAAAGGACTAATGTACATAATGAGCATATTAAACACTCAAAGAGTCATGATAGCTTCCTGAAACATGTCAAGGAAAATGATCAGAATAAGAAAGAAGCCAAAGAGAAAGGTACCTGGGTTCAACTGAAGCACCAGCCTGCCCCTCCCAGAAGCACACCTTGTGAGGAAAAGAACCTGAATTATTAGAACCGATTCCCTATGAATTCATGACATAAACTGGGATGTTGCTCTGCCACTCACCACCTAATTGGCAGTTTAAGTGTTCTAGGTCCTATATAAAAATAAAATCATCCTGTGTTGTAAGGGTGATTTTCTTAGTTAAAGAGGTCTGTGGTGCCTTCCTACCTCAGAAATATTTTCGGCAGATTTTCACTATAGCTAGTAATTGTGCCTTGTCTTTATTCTTTAGTGTTTTTCTTGCTGAAAGATATTGCTAAGGTATTGTGCAGATATGTACCCAAATATTCAAGTATTCATAAAATATTTGTATTGGCTTGAAGATCCTGTAAATCACGATGGGGAAAAGATATATCCAAATAAGTGGAAGTCACCTCAGAAACAAATGTTAAGTCCATTTCAGTTAAATAAATTTTTTAAAGCAAGAAAGAGAGAGAGAGAGTATACTCATAGTGGATAAGACACTAGAAATGGTGCACATTTAGAAGAACAGGGGCTGGGGGAATAGGGGACTGGGAAAATAGCTCAATAGAATAAGCACTTGTCTGGCAAGTGCAAGGGCCTGAGTTCAATCCCTGGTCCTGCAAAAATAAATAAATAAATAAATAAATAAATAAAAAGAACAAAATGGAAAATCCTATACTGAATTTATATAGGGCATTCCTTGTTATATTCCCTAAACAATAGAGTTGAGCAACTACTTACATGCCTTTTACACTGTGTTAGGTACCACAAGTAATCTAGAGTTCACATAAAGTATGAGGGAGGATGTGTGCACATTATATGTCAGTGCCATGTCGTTTTTAATGTGGATTGTGAGCATCTGTGGATTCTGCTGTCCTCAGGTCCTGGAACCTATTATTGCCTGAGGAGTCCACAGGGTTTGACAAGTTCATGTGTCAAAGCCATGTGCTGTGAGTTGTGTTTAGGCTGGGTGTGGTAGTACAGGCCTGTCATTACAAAAATGGGAGGCTGAAGCTTAGGATCACCACAATGTCAAGATCAATCTGGGACACATAGTGAGTTTGAGCCCAGCCTGGACTACATAGCAAGAACCTGTCTCAGAAAACAACAATAAAAAACTTTCAAGGCTGGGCATAGTGGCACACACCTGTAATCCCAGCACTTGGGAGGCTGAGGCAGGAGGACCAATGTGAGTTAGAGACCAGCCTGGGCTACAAAAGTGAGCTCAAGGCCAGCCTGAGCTGCATAGTGAGACCCTGTCTCAAAAAGACAAAAAAAAAAAAAAAAAGGAAGCTTTCAATACAGTGTTCATAGTTTGGGAAAGAGCTTAATTCACTGGGGAAATATGGTGTATAACACATAACTGTGTAAAGCATGCTTTGAGGCTGGGTGTGTAGCTCAGTGGCACAGTGGTTGCCTAGTGGTTGACCTGAGGCAGATAATCTGCATTACAACGTGAGGAGCAGAGAGAAGCTTGCTAGCTGCCTGAGCTGCTGCTCTTCCCTTAGCTCTTTGCAGGTGCCAGGAACAGCTGCTCTCTGCCATGTGGCACTCTGTCTTGGAGCAGCTGAGTATGGACTGAAAACTCCACTAACTGTGAGCTAAATAAATCTTGCTGTTATGGTTTATGTCTAGTTGTCCCCCCAAAGCCTCATGCAATCATGGGCAGGGACTTCTAGAGTTTGAAACTTGAATGATGATCCACTGGGATTACATGTTTTACTACTGTTGAAATTATGGTCTGAGTATATGGGTGTGGCCTGAGATGATAGGCTAAGGCAGAGAGCCTGATATAATTTAAAAAGAGAGACAGAGAGACAGACTAGAGCTGTTGCTCTGCTTCCCTGTTTGGTTGGCTGCCTCTGTTGTTCCTGTTCCGCCACCATGAACTGCTGCTCTCTGCCATGTGCCACTCAGCCTTGGATCCAGCTGAGTATGGACTGAAACCTCCAGTAACTGTGAACTAAATAAACCTTTCCTTCCTTCATTTGGGGTGTCAGGTATTTGTCCCAGAAAGAGTAAAAAATAACTAAGACACTCACCTTCCTTAATTTTGGGTGTTGAGCATATTGTCCCAGCAACAAGAGAAGAGTAACTAAGAAAGAGAAGACAAGAGTCAGAGACAGAGACAGACCGACAGACAAAGAGATAGGGATAGAGACAGAGACAGAATGTACTCTGCTCATCTCATCTCGTAAGTGGCCATGCAACTAAGGACCTCTTAAGTAAGTTAGTTGTTGTAAAGAATTTAAATAATCCTAGCACTCAGGAGGCTGAGACAGGAGGATCACTGTGAGTTTGAGGTCAGTCTGGGCTACATACTGAGTTTAAGGCCCACCTGAGCTACATAATGAGACCTTGTCTCAAAAACAACAACAACAACAATAATAATTTAAATAGATCTTAATGCTGGGTAAACGTCATGTATGAGTTTGTTGCTGTTACTCTTAGTGTTTTGATTTCTTTCCTGGTATGAGACCCTTTTCCATGTGTTCCCTTCCTTCCTGTGTAATTCATCAATATAAAGACCTGAGATGTAAAGCAGTGGCAGCCATCTTGTGTCTCTGAGGTTCAGGGTTCAATCAGCTCCACAAAAATCAAAGACAAGTGTTTAGGATTCAAACTACTATGTGGTAACTGCTTTTCACAAGCCACATGACCTGTGTTTCCCTCCCACCTGGCCAGTGAAAGCATGTCATCCCCTCAGTGCCATAATCAGAGCAGATGGCCTGGCCATGTGACCTCAGCCCATCAGAGCCATTTCCTGGGATTTTTCTCTTAGGACTAGAAATTCTGCCACTTGACCTCTGGGCTGTGGAAGGCTTTTTCTCCCACCATGTGTAGCTGAAAGAGAAGACTTCAAGTTGAGGAAAAGAGCAGAGAAGCCTGTAGGAAGAGGGTCTTAAAGAAGTTGGGGGGGGCAGAGGGATGGCTCAGTGATCTAAAGCACCTGCAGGTGGCTGCAGAGACTGCAGTTTTGGGGGGCCCAGCAGGATGGCTCAGTGGTCTAAAGGACCTGCAGGCGGCTGCAGAGACCGCGGTTCGATCCCTGGCACCACATGCTGCACCAGCCCTGCCCTCAGGGCAGGCTGAGTTGGCCATAAAAATAAACAAACAAACAAAAGTTCTGAAACAAGAAAAAATAAATAAATAATAAATTTTTAAAAATTTAAAAAAAGAAGTTGGGTCCCTGAGGCCCTGGTTCTTGGAGTTTTACTCTTCATTCTGTCTCTTTCTTGGCTATGGGGACAGGGGACATTATCCTTTATTTACTTGCTGAGTTTCTGTCACTTGCTGCCAGAAGACTCTCCACCACTCCTAGATTGCCCAGGGAGTGCTTAGGGCTGAGGAACTTCTCTGGGCTCCCAAAGTCTCCTCAGCTCCCCCTCATGGCCCCATAGCCCATCTGAGCTCTGCCCTGGTCACCACTGTGTCTCCAGGGCCCAGCCTAGGGCCAGCACAATGCCCAAGAGCTCTGCTTGGCTGCCACTTGGCTATTAGTGTGTTTATTTCCGCAGCTTAAAGCCCTTGATTTTGAAAGACAGTTGTGATACTAGCATTAATAGCTCCTTAAAATGAAGGGCTTGGGGAATAAAGAGGGAGGGTAGGGGCCTGGTGGGATGGCTCAGTGGTCTAAAGCGCCTGCTTGGGAAAGCTTGGGCGACTTCAGGGACCACGGTTCGATCCCCGGCACCACATGCTACGCCAGCCCTGCCCTCAGGGCAGGCTAAGCCAGCCATAAAAAAAAATGAGTGAATAAACAAACAAAGGTTCTGAAACAAGAAAAAAATAAATAAAATAAAAAATTCTTTAAAAAAAAAAAAAAAGAGGGAAGGTAGGTGGGTGTCATACAAGGAGTTGGACTAGGGACCCTGTGGGTCCCAGATGCATGAGAGTGCAATTCTAATTTCCTCTCTGGTCTTGGGGATGGAACACAGGACCTCATCTGTGCTGGGCAAGCGCACTATCTCTGAGCTCTATCCCCACCTCTTTTTATATTTTGAAACCAGGCCCCGATGAATTGCACAGATTGGCCTCCAACTTGTAGTCCTCCTGCCTGAGTCTTCTAAGTAACTGGGATCACGATCACAGGTGTGTACCTCCCTCTGCACTCAGCCTAATTTTATTTTGAAAGTAAGCACACTCTATCCCAAAGCTGGAGTCTCCATGGATATCAGACCCCATAGGCACATACTGAAGAAAACCTTCCACCAGCTGCCCCTAGCTCTGAAGAATGAGGCATTAACTCTTGGCCATAGGCCACGCCTTTCTGCAGAAGCTGCTACCTACTTGCTCCTCATACCTCCTGTCCGCTCACTCTCCCCTCACTCCAGTCCAGATAGACTGCCTCCAGCACACCAAGCACACCTCTGCCTCGGTGCCTTTGCATGGGCTCTTAACTTTGCTTGGATTCCTTTTTCTTATCTCTTCCCACAACAGATGTCTTCAGCTCCAGCTTCACACTCCCTGGCCCCTCCCAAGCTGAAGTAGGCCTTCTAGCCACTCCCTGTGCTGTCCTCCTTTCATTCCTCACATGGGATTTATTTACTATTACTTTTTCCTTCTGACATAGGAGATTGAACCCAAGGCCTTTGTACTGAGCTACATCCCAACTCTCACTAAGTCACTTCAGTTACTTGTACTAGGTTCAAATCTACAGTCTTCCTGCCCCAGTCTCACAGAGCTAAGACCATGGGTATGTGCTACTACACCTCCAGTACTCATTTTTCACTTGCTTTGCTTATTTGCTTCCTCTCTCCTCTAGAATAAAAGCTTCCTGGGACCTGACTTTCATGTGTTTAGTTTTTCTGTTTCATTCATTGCTACAGCCCCTGTGTTGTCAGGCATGCAAGACATGTCCAATAAAGTTTCACTGAAGGCAAACATGGTGGCACACACCTATAATCCCAGCACTTGGGAGGCTGAGGCAGGAGGATTGCTGCAAGTTTAAGGCCAGTCTGGGCTATACAGTGAATTCAAGGCCTGTATGAACTACACAGCAAGATCTTTCTCAAAACACAAAGCAAAGTTTCAGCAAGTGTCTGAGAGACAACGGTTAGGTGTGCAGCGTTTGAAGGAAGTCTGCTGCCCAACCATGACTCTGCCATCTACTGACTCATCTGATACTGGGCAAGTTCCTTTATTTGTCCAAGCGCCAGTTTCCTCATCTAGAAAGTTGGGGGCACACTGCACGTCTGCTGCTGGCTTTAAACGCAATTGTGCTAACTGTGGGAGTCACTCCACTGCACGAGGACTGGGTGGCAGGCTTCTTACTCACTCTGCAGAGAGGGTTCCTGAGCTCAGTGTCTGGCAGGTGGGAGGCAGGAGGGGCCCAGGCTTCATCACAAGTGAACCCAATGAGTGTGGCCATGCCACTGGGTGAGGGAGCCTCGTGGCCTATGATTCTCTGGCACTGCTGTCCTTACTGCCTCCCACCCTGTCTGCCCAGATCCATCCTCCTCCCTCCTGCTGTTTCTATTTTTGTCTTCCTCTCCTCCTCCCCAGGCCTCAGGGGGCCCCTGGCTGGCTTGAGGCCCTCTTCCTTCTTCCCCAAGATGAGGAAGGAGTTTTCAGTGCAGGGCCCTGCAAGCCCCCCACCCCCACCCCCAGGCACCAGGTTTTCCTCCCCAGCCCCCACCCCCTCTCCACAGCCCCCTCTTCAGGACCAGCCAACCCTACCTCACTGAGCCTCCTCATGCGGTGACCACAGAGGTCCCTCACCCTCCCTTGTAAGCCTGCCCTTGGGTACACTCAGCCAAGGTCACAAGACCACCCCAGGCTCAGACACAGATCCCAGAGACCAACTGTCAGCCCTAGTATTTAGGGATGGGGGCAAGCGAGGGAGACCTTGGACAGGCAATTTCCTTTTTCTTTGACTCAGATGTCTTTAAACAGGAACCAAGGACAGTACCCTCACACAGCAGTGGGGCCAGAGAGTAGGGTGTCTACTCAGCACCTGCTCAGCAGTGGGCCGAGGTTCAGAGGCTGGACTCAGAAGTTAGGCCACCTTCCTTTTTATTTTACTTATTCTCACAATAGGGTCTGACCATGTTGCCCAGGCTGGTGTCAAACTTCTAGATTCAAGGGACCATCCTGTTTCAGCCTCCCAAGTTGGCAGAGTGACAGGTGCAACCACCATGTTCAGCTCTGCCTGCCTCTTTAAATCCTAATTTTTCCACTTTCTGCTTATCATGGACAAATTACTCTTCTAGGCCTCACTTTTCTCAGGCCCCACCCAAGCCCCTGCGAAATGGGCTAACACAATCCATGTCGTAGAGTTCTTGCAAGGCCTAAAGGATTTAAGTACTTAGCACATAGTAGGCACCTGTGATAGCTACCATTGTTTATTTTTATTGTTCCCCACTCCTCGTCTGTGCGAACACAGAAGCCTGGCTGCCAGTCCCCACGGGTTAGTCATCCTCCTTCAGTCTGACTCGGGTCCCTTGTGCTGCCGTCCCAAGGCCCCTCCCGCAAGACACACAGACACACACACAGGTCAGCAGAGCGGCCTCGGACACAGAAAAAAGTTTAATTCTGCTGCGGCGGAGGGTCCCAGCTCCGGTAGGGAGGGAAATTTGGTTTTGGATTCTGTTCATGTGGGATTCATTGGGGGGAACGAGGAAGGCATAGGGGAGAGTCTGGTCCTTCCTGTGGGACCTGCCCGGGAGAGTGGGGAGCGGAAATTTAAAGATGGGAAGATTGGGCCGAACCGGGAGGGCACGGAAAGGAGTGACAAAGGGCAGAACAGAGACGTAAGACAGACGACAGAGGGCAAGTCAGAGACAGACAGGAGATAAGAGGATCCCAGGCCAGACCCTCTAGGACCGGGGCGGTGAGTGGGGTGTGGTGGGGCTTTGGAGGCCGCCGCGGGACAGAATAGGATCTAGTCCAGCCAGATACAAGAAATGGGCCCCTCGCCCCTGCCCCGGGTCCTGGGCTGGGGGAGGGAGCTCGTGTCTCAGTGCTGCAGTGTTGGGGGGCCCTGCCCCTCCCCGCGCTTCGCTGTGTAAGGCACCGGCTCCAGCGAGGTACGCGAGCGCGCGGGGGGAGGGGCGGGGGCGGGGCGGTCCCACCCGAGCCCCTGGCGGAGGCGTGGCCTCGGGCCGCTCGGGGAGGCCCCGCCCCTCTCGGAAGAGCGGGGGCGCCTCGCTCCAGTTCGCTGTCGCGCGCAGGCGTCAGGGCGCTGCGCGCTCTCCTGGTCTACCTCGGTCCAGCAGCTGGATGTAGGTGCTCGGCCCCAGGCATCCCGGTGCCCGCCCACCGCTCACACGGTACTCTCCAGCATCCATTCGGTGCTGGTAAAGGCCAGGCGCGCCCTGGCGGAGCCCAGCCCCAGGTCTCCATCCTCCCCGGCCGCGCCCCCTCCGGCCCCGTCCAGGTGTGGACTGGAGCGGTGGCGCTTTGTCCGCCGGGCGCGGCGCGGGTAACTGTGGCTCTGGAAGAGTGCCCCATAGTCCCCGTCGAAAGAGTAGCGCTGCTGCGGCCTCGGTCGGGCCGAGGCACCCCCTGGAACCAGGGCTAGAGTCGGGGGCGCTGAAGCTGGCGGCCCCAGCGCCCCAGAACGGCTCCTCCGAGGCCCTGTCCCAGCCTGAGATTCTTCCCCAAAAGTTTCCTCGGAGGGAAGCAGGCACAGTGAGGTGGCTGAGCCGCCTAGCGAACGTCCCAGTACCACCTCTGGTTCCACGCAAGTTGCCTCAGCTGTACTGGCCTTGGTTTTGGCCTCGATGGCGACGGCGGCAGCACCTGTCCCAGCCACCTCGCGCCCTGGTGCCACTTCGCGCAGCGCCTCGTAGCGGTCCTGAGGCACCGGCTGCGCAGCTGCGCCGTTGGTCTGCGAGCACACGTGACTGACCCGCGGGGGCGACCTGGAAGTGCCCTTGCCTCGGCGGCTGTCCCCATCACCGTACACCTTGTAGCGAATCATGAGCAGAACGATGAAAACGAGGACCGAGGCAACAATGACGCCCCCGATGGCGATGATCATGGTGCCGCCCAAGAAATGGGCCCTCAGTGGACGGCAAGGCGCAGGATCCCCAGCAGTGGTGAACTGCACACAGCCCACCACTCTCGTAGCTGGGAGGGCTGTGGCCCCGTCGTCATAGACAGCCAAAACACACAAGTCGTAGGCGCGGCCAGCGGCCAGATCATTCACCAGAAAGGTCTGGCTGGTGGATGGGATCATCCTGTAGGAAGGGGCAGGATGAGACCAGTTAGGCCCACTCTGAACCACTCCTTTTCACTTCAGCCCCCACCCATCATGAACAGAGGGGATGGAAAAGTACTGGCGATGCCTCACACACCACGCCACCCCCACCAAGACAACTGCAGCCATACCCCAGGGACATCTTCCCACCCTTTCCGGACCCGCACAGTCCCCACGCCTCTTATCTGCAGGCCCTGCCCTCAGACCCACTTGGCTGTCTCATCACCCATCTTCCCCCATGGACAGACACATCCTGGTGCCTGCCTGGAAGGAGGGCTATATAGGGTCATCCCTAACCTCAAGGGACACATCTTCTTAAAGTGTCTCACTCAAGGACAGCTGCCATTCAACATGTATTTACCATTTATGGGAACTCATGCTACCAGCCGCTCCCCCTTGTCTGCACAGCCCACTCAGGTGGAGGCGCAATCAGTGGGAGACCATGACGCAGGTCCCTCCCTTGTATCTGCATGCCCTGCCTTTGGGTAACCCATGTAGTTTCTGGCACAATTTCTGAGCCCCTCAGCAACCCCCTCGTGGGACCACTGCCACAAGCTACTCACCTTTTATTGAACTGTGGCTCCCAAGACACCACACAAAGGCCAACAATGGATGGTTCTGCTGCTGTGCTTAGACCCGTGTGCACCCTTCATGTACCCAGCCCTATACCTCCTGAAGTCACTGAGTCACATTCCCAGAGTTATGTCCATAACTGAGTCAAACATAACCAGGCATGTGTGCTCCTTTCTTGCTCTGGGTCCCTCCCCTCAAAGGAGAGGTGGTGAGAGGTTCAGTGACAGTAACTAAGTCTGGGAGTCATATTCCCCAGGTTTAAATTTCTTCCCTGTCCCTTGCTAGTTTTGTGAGCTCAGGTAATTTTCTTAACCTCTCTGTGTAACAGTTTCCCCAAACGAGGATAACTCCCATATCACAGAGATGGGATGAGGAATGAGTGAGTTATCATACCCAAGCACTTAATATCACCCTTAGCTTCTGTCCCATTTAATGTTGGCCAGGAATCCTTGCTGTGGCTCCTACTCTCTCAACCACACTCTCCCTCATCCATGAGACCCACCCTTCTCCCTGTGGAGGGCCACACCTTTAGGCCTTGGCCCTCCGCTGCCAAGCACATCCCCTCCACCCCCCTGGCCAGTACAGACTCAGTGAGCCCAGGCTTGCCAAGTGCACTCGGATTTGCAATGCCAACACCCATCCTCAAAAGCCCTCCCTTCCTTTAAAGCTTCTTAGTGGCTCACCAGGAACAAGGACAGCCCCTTCTTCTGACTAGGACCATGCAGAACAAGCTCCACCCCTCTGAAAGGCCATGCCCATCTCCACTGCCCTCTTACCTCTTGTGCAAGCTCCACCTTTCCCTTCAGCTGGGCCACCTTCCAGTCCTAAAGCCCCACCTCAGGAATCCTGTCCCCAAAAGGGTACTCCACTACCAAGAGTACCCTCCAAACAAAGGCATCAATACAGCTCACCCTACCCCGCAAAGGTGCACCCACTCTCCCCTTCTACCTCATACTACTGTTCTCAGGCCACTGCCACCCTGGCTTTCTCTTCCCCTCCTCTGACAGCCTTGGATTCCCTTGCTCCTTCCCCCAAAATAACTAGTTGCTAAGATCTTTTTCAAGGACAGGGACTGGCTCCTTAAGAAAGCTGCAGCCCATGTGTCTCTAATTGGCTGCAAGACCAGAACAAGCAGCTGAGCAGGCTTCTGGTTGGATGTCACCTCCGCCCAAGGCAGCAGTGAGGAAGTTAACCCCTGCAGTGCTATAGCACAGCGGCTGCAATGGGGAAATGGAGGGCTAGAACGTGGCCCTAAGAGGAAAGGAAGAGTCCTGGAATCTGTTGCCCAGCTGGGGACAGGGGCCATCGACAGCTGCATACATGTCGAGTCTGGGAGTCTCTCAACTGTCCCCCATCCCATCTTGTGGTGGCCATGGGTCAGAAAGATGGAAAGAGAGAAACAGAGAAATGAAGAGTCACCCAAACTAAGTTACACACAGACATGTATTGTCACCTTCCTTCCATCCCCGCCTAGCAAACAGTAGGCATTCAGTAAGAGCATCTTCTGTCTGCAGAAAAAGAACAGCTCTGCTACTTTCCATATGATCATGAGCAAGTGACATCCCCCACTGAGACTCAACTTCTCTATCTGTAAAATGGAAAAGAGCTAGGGGGATGAAACAGCCACCTTGAGAGCATCTCATGAAGCTGCCTGCTTGCCTGCTGTTCATAAGATTAGACCTGGCTGCTCCACCGCAGTAGGCCCAGGGCCCAACACAGGATCTGACACACAATATTTACTCAGTTTTTGTGGCTCAAATCAAAAGAAGGAAAATAATAGCTGGATGTGGAGGCACACTGTGTGATCCAAGCACTCAGGAGGCTGCAGCAGGAGGACTCGGGAGTATGGGGCCAGCATAGGCCACATGAGTTCAAGGCCAGCCTGAACCACATAGAAAGACCCTGTCTCAAAAAGAAAAAGAAGAAAACAAAACTAAGGGGAAGGAGAAGGTTTTATTCATTCAACCAATAGTGGAAAGATGCCTCCAGGCCATGAAAATACTGGGAAAGGCAGAGATGGAGGCCAAGAGGCTGGCACCCAAGAGCTAGGGCTCTCACAGCTGAGGAAATGCCTCTGGCCTTCCCAAGTGGACTCAAACACAAGTCCAGACATTCTGCAAGGTGCTCCTCAGTGTACTTGAAGGAAGCAAAAACAAGAACAGAACTGCAAGTCAAAAGCCACTTATTGAGTGCCCACTGTGTGCCATGCCCCTTATGGACCAGCTCTAGGGCTGAGAGCTGCACTGGAAAACAGTGAGATGGAGACACCACAGGGCCAAAGCACTGGTTCTCTATGTTCCATAAGCTGAAGGCAGCAGTCTGGTGTCCTGGTCTCCCTGCACGCCCAGCACCAGTTCAGGACCTAGCACAGAGGCAGGGCTAAGTGCCTAATGAGGGCAAGAAGGAGAAAAGGGACAGACACAACCCCAGACATGAAGGGAGGTGGTAACTCCCGCATCTATGTATACCACAGAGGTCTGTTCACATCAGGGAAGTGGCTTCTAACCCAATGGAAGGCAGACAACACTTAAAGAGTTTTCTCATACTCGTTTGTTTTCTGGTCTTCTAATGTACTCACTGTGTTGGTATAGCAGTACTGGTACATAACTAGTAAATAGAAATGTAATTGTAAACATATGTGCATGCTGTGCTCTGAACACTTCACTGATGAGGTGCATGAGACCCCTGTGGCCAGAAGTGATATTGACCATGATGTTCCTTAGATCCTGCTCTAAATAGCCAACTACCCTGTGCTGCTTCAGTGAGACAACTTCAGTGCTCAAGCCTGGTCTGCTCACATAGGTGTTCAACAACTACTTGCTAAGTGCAAGGAAACAGAGACAGTGAGACAGAGACAAAGAAGAGAGGAGGAAGGGCCAGTGAGAGCCTGGGACAGGTGGATAAGACCATCCAGAACCCCAGCTGAGCAAGAAGGCCAAGACCTAGGGCAGGTGGGGGAGGGCTGGATTTGGGAGGAGATCCTAGGGCTGTAGCACCCACACGCACCTGTAGACGAGGGAGTCATCCACCGAGCTGTTATACTGGACCTGGTACATGCGGATGCCAGGCACCGGCCTCTGGGCGGGCCAGCGGATAAGCACCGAACTAGAGGTTAGCTCCGCAGCCACTAGCCTGCGCTCAGCATTGGAATCGTTCGCACCAGCTCTGCCTGGTGTGGCAATGTCAGAGGAGCCAGGCTCAGTAAGAGGTGGCGGGGCTGCAGGTGGGGGTGCCATCAGTGGCAAAGGTACCACGCACACCTCCACAGGTGCTGTGGCTTCCCCTGCTGCATTGGAGGCAATGCAAGTGAATGTGCCACTGTCCCGCAAGGTGGTGATGGTCACATCCAGTGTCCCATCCCCCCGGACCCGGGTCCGGCTAGAGTTTCCCAGCAGTCGCCCATCAGGTGCCACCCAATGCACCACAGGCTCAGGGTCCCCCACTGCCCGGCAGCGCAAACTGACCGCCTGGCCCTCTACCACCAGGGCCCGGGCCCCAGCCTGCCGTGTGATTAGTGGAGGTTCACACAGGAACTCCTCCTCAGGGATAGACCAGAAGTAGCGGTCAGTGAGGTGCTCCGGGGTGGCGCAGGTTTCCAGGTCATCTTCCCGGGTCAGCCTCCGTAGCCAGAGCAGCTCGCAATTGCAGTGCAGTGGATTTCCACCAAAGCTGACAGTCAGTGGTGTGGGTGGCTTGGGTCCCCCACCCTGGGATCTCAGAAAGAGCCCATCGGGCGGGAGTTTGTGCAGGCGGTTGGAGGTCATGTCAAGGCGCACCAGCTTGTGCAGCTGCACGAAGGTCCCTTCGGCAATGTGGTCAATGAGATTGTGATCCAGTGTGAGCGTGTTGAGGTTCACCATCTGGCCCACTGCTTCCCACGGCAGGGCCTCCAGGTTATTGTAGGATAGATCAAGGTCCTCCACAGTGGACAGGAAGGCGTCAAAGGCAGCTGGCTCCACCTTGCGGATCTGGTTGTTGCCAAGGATCAGATGGCGGAGGTTGCCCAGGCCACGGAGCTGGTCACCACGTACCTCAGCCAGGCGGTTGCTGTCAAGGTGCAGGGCACGAAGGGCACGGAGGTCAGCAAAGGCGCCAGCAGCCACCTGGCCAATGGTGTTCCGGGAGAGGGTAAGATGCACCAAGCTGGTCATGTTGGCAAAGTCGCGGCGGCGCACAGCCGCAATGAAGTTGTCAGTGAGCCTCAGCTCCACCACTCGCCTGTCGATGGCAGGCGGCACGAAGAGCAAGCCAGTCTTGGCGCATAGCATGGTCAACGTGGGCGCCACGTTCTGGCAGATGCACCGGCCAGGACACGGCTGGCTGCGAGATGCACCGGCCCAGAGCAGCAGCAGGAAGGGCAGGGCAGCAGGTGGTGGCGAGAGGAGCGCCAAGGCAAAGGGGCCAGGAGCCATGGCGCAGAGGGAAGGCAGGAGTGGGCAGTGAGACCTGCAGAGACACAGACAGTCACCCAAGCACATAGCTCGGTCACCACCCAGTGGCCCTGGGACACCCTACTAAGAGTCCAACCTGCATCTCTTCCCCCCCAGTGCTTAGCCCATATGGGACAGTGACAGGACTTGATATCAGGCAGCATGCATTCCATATTAACAGATGACTATTTCCATGCTGGGTGCTAAAGTACCACCCCCCTCGAGTGTTCTACCCCCACCTCTGCCCTTTTGCTAGAAGCTTCTAGACCTTTCACCATCTCACAACAAAAATAGGTGACACCTGGCCCAGGCTAGGCCCTTCACTACCCACCAAATATTTTGAGATCACAGTTGACTATAATTTAAGACTAGAGATGCCAAAGGCATGCTCTCAGTTCCAACCCCAGCTATGACACTTACTAGCTGTATAACCTCGGGCAAGTGTTTGAACCTCTCTGAATCTCGGTTTCTTCATCTGTAAAAAGGAGATATAAGTCTTACTTCTTCTATGAGGACTGGGTGGGTTAATGAACATGGCTGCCTTAGAACACTGCCTACCACATCAAATAGGCTTAATACATTCAAGCAATCATCATTAACATCATCATCTTCTTCTTCTTCTTCAAGAGTCTAATATGTACCAGACACAGAACTGTGAAAATTATAAACAGCAAGTGCTTTGCACTCAAACAGATTCAGACTGAAGTCCTGGTTCCCCATTTGTTAGCGCTGTGACCCCACAGCAATTTTTCCCAGTGAGGCTGTCATTCCTTGATTTGTAAATTGGGTTTTTTTTTTTTTTTTTTTTTTTTTTAACCAGGAATCAAACTCACGACTTCGCACTTGCCAGGCAGGCACTGCTCCAATAAGCTATATCCCCAGCCCTTGATTTGTAAATTGGGACGATGATTATAGCATCTTCACTAAATTCACACATGGGAACCACTGAACACAGGGGCTGGCACACAGTAAGTCCTCAGCCTGGAGACTTAGAATCCTCCTTTGAGTGTGGTCTGTCCCAGGGCTCAGCTATGCTCCATAGCAGAGCCAACTTTGTTGTTCACATCAGTGGGGAAATACAAGGCCCCACCCATGCCTATACACGT
Organism: Myocastor coypus; assembly: GCA_004027025.1. NCBI lineage: Eukaryota > Metazoa > Chordata > Mammalia > Rodentia > Myocastoridae > Myocastor > Myocastor coypus. The sequence continues at coordinate 17,517 of PVJA010020995.1, read as the reverse complement.
ACACACACTCACACACTCACACTGTGCCTATGCTCCAGGCAAAACCTTGCAGCGGGGATTCCCCCGTTCCCCCTACAGCAGTTGCAGCCCACGACCTGTCAGCTCCCATCAAAACACAGGGTGGGTGGGGTGGGGGTGAAGAGCAATGGACTGGATAGGGACAACCCTGAAAAGGTTTCCATCCCACCTTGCCCTGGACTCCAGCCTTGGCTGGCACCACCCAGGAATCTGTGTGTGTGTGTGTGGCAGGGATCATATATGACCTTGATTTTTCTGCCCATGGAAGGGGGACTGGGACTAAGAAAGTCAGGGAAAGGTAAAGAGACTGAGAGAGAGAATCAAGGAGGAAGAGGACAGACTGACAGAAAGAGACTGAGAAAGAGAGAGTCTCAAAGGAGGAAAGGGCAGCTAGGGTGTGGCTCCATGGGAGAGCACTTGCCTAGCATGAGCGAGCCCTGGGGCCCAACCCCTTGCAATGCAATAAATAAAATACAAATTTTAAACTGAAGAAATGGGGGAGAGGACAGGGAAGGAAAAAATGAGAAGAAGAGCCACAGACAGCCAGGCATGGTGGTGCACGCCTGTAATCCCAGCACTTGGGAGGCTGAGGCAGGAGGATCAGTGCGAGTTTGAGACTAGCCTGGGCCACAAAAGTGAGCTCAAGGCCAGCCTGAACTGTACAGCAAGACCCTGTCTCAAAAAGACAAATAAAGAAAGAAAGAAAGAAAGAAAGAAAGAAAGAAAGAAAGAAAGAAAGAAAGAAAGAAGAGCCACAGAAAAGAGAGATGGAGAGAGAAAGAGACAGACAGACAGACAGACAGCAGGAAAGAGAGAATGTTAAAGGCACACAAAACTGGAGGAGACAGCTAGAGAAACAGAAGGAGGTAGGGTCAGGTGTCCTGCAGCTCTGGGCACCACTCCCCCAATGTGTTTTTCACTCCTCCTAGAGGATGACGCTGTAGGACTGAAACCAATTGCCCGAGGAGGGACACCATGGTTAGGAGCTTCAGCTTAGCACCTGCTTGACTGCAGCGTCTCTAGGGCTCAGAACCCCAACCTGTGAAACAAGTGCAGAGCTCCCTTCCTGCAGCCAGAGTGAGACTCAAAGGAAGGGAACAACAACTGCAAGGAAGGCAGCAAACACTTATTGAGAGGCCCTGTACCCTACAGGCTGAAAGCTGAACCCCATGTGAATCTGGGTTCCCATTCCAAGTCTTTGCCCTATGACTTAAGTGACTCCTCTGTACCTCAGAGTATTCATCTGTGAAAGGGGGATACAGTAGGACCTACATCATAGGGTCGAGGTAAGAATTCATTAATATTTTGTAACATGCTTAGCATAGTTCCTGACAAAGGAAGCCCTACCTAAATGTTAGCTGCTGCTATCATCATCATTATTTTGCTGAAATAACTGAAACACCTTTGCACTGAGCTATTTTTTAATGTTTACATAGGGTTTCACTAAGTCATTCAGTATAGGTTCAAACTTATCTTCCTCTTGCCTCAGCCTCCCAGGTACTGGGATTACAGGTATGAGCCCATGCCCGACCTATTATAATTAAGGCTCTTTTTCAGCTTCAGCAGGTCAGACTTGGGGTCTTCCCCACTACAAGCATAGCCACACCCCATAACCATTCAACTCTATCATTGAGATCTCAAAATCTTCTAGTACCTTTCCCAACTGCTCTTTATCGTGGCTTGTGACCACCACCTGTGCTGCAGAGCCTCCTGGGCACTTGAAACCTTCACCCACCTAGGATGTTCCTGGACTGGTCACCACTCCCTCACCTAATGTGGAAGTGGGGAGGCACCTACCCCTTTGGACACTGCTGTGCCTGGCACTGGGGTCCCTGCTGGGAAAAGTCTAGGTCCCAGCTGGCTCAGAACTAGCCCCACACTCCACATCTCCCTCCCTAACCTGAGGGCTCCACTCACCTCTCTTCAGGGAGTCAGGGCCTGGGCCAGTACCTGCAAAGGAACAAAACCACCCTGTTAGCATCCTCTGGCTGTTTCCTGAGCATCAAAGCCTGCCTAGGAGAGCTTCTGAACCCAAGAAGTCCCTGGAGCACTCACTCTCCATCCTACTGCAGACTCTGCATAGTCTCAGAGGGACCCAGAAGTCATCTCTGGAAAACCTAGCCCAGTTTACTTCCAAAACCCAAGAATCCAAGATTAGCTTTTTGTCGTCTGGAGTCTCAGAAGCCAACAGCCCCAGCTCCCTCTTCTCTCCTCCCTCAGGACCCCAGAGTCTGGGATTGGTCCTCCCCAACTCAGGACTCTAAATTTCCAGGCTCTTCCTTCTCAAGCCCAGGAGTTAGACTAGACACGTCCCCCTTTAGAACCTCAGTTCACATCCCAAACTCCAACTTCAAAGGCTGAGTGGCACCAGGAGTGGGAAAGGGCCAGAAGTTTCCATCCAGCCTGATCTTAACATGTGTGGACATATGCAATCCAGGTAGCCACAACCCACAGTTCTGCATCAGGGTTCCCAGGGACACACCAGCACGATCTGAGTGCTCCCACCCTTCCTTGGGCACATGGCCTAGTGTCTGGGTCCCTGGACCCTGGCATACCAGAGCCTCAACCCCACTGGCCCAGCTTTGTACCAAGGGTGCAGACATATGTGGCCTGTACATGTTTGAAGACACATCCCTGCTCCCAGAGACCAACACCAAAGCAAAAATGGACTCACAACATGGACACACACAGTTTGACAGACTTGTATATAACACACAACACTGATTATCTCTTACACTTGCATACTCATAGATACACAGACACAACAGAGAAACTCAGATGCCCCCTAACAGATAACCAGGTACCTGCACCTAGAACAGACATACCTTGCACACTCACCAACAGGCTGAACACACACATAAGACAGATACACACCTGCACAATCAATAACACACGGCTGCACATTCTTACATTCCAAACACTCATGCAACTTCAACATTTCCATGCTGCTATCATAAAGCTGATACATTTCCACACCAAGATAACACACACATGCTTACACTAGTACACACACGTACACAGAACTACAAGCACACACAGACATTCACAAAGCTGAGAAACCCTGGGACACACATGCACACAGATCTACCTTTGCAGACACAAAATAATCACTAGTAAGTACCACATACACAACAATCCCATGAGGGATTTACACACTTATAAATGTACACATAATACTGAACGACAGCAGCACAGCCCACAGACAGGCCCAGAGTCACACTCACAGTCATGGACACACATTTCTCCCGGCACTAAGGCACCTTGCCCCACCTACTTGCCAGGCCACACAAATCCTCTCAGCTTTCCCAGCACAGTATAATCCCCCTCCCCCAAATCAGGGCTGGAGCAAGAACCAGAGGTCAGAGTTCATCAGGTGGAATCTCAGAGGATTGGGGGGGGGTCCCAGAGTAGGGTTCCAAGGGGATCCTCCACCAGTAACCCCAGAGGTTCCCAGCCTGGCCTTCAGGACACAGGGGACTCTGACCCCATCTGTCTGTATCTGGCCGGTGGAGTTAGGGTGGGGAGGGTTAGAAAGGACCAGGTCTTCACCCCCAACCCCCACCCCAGGGCCCATCTGTCCATCCCTTGGCCTCTCATCCCTCCATCTGTCCACCTCCCGGCTGCCCATCCCCCCCCAGCCACCAGAAAGGGGAAGACATGGCCATCTCCCCCAAGGACTGCCGAGGACCCCCCAGTTGACATGGACCGAGGGAGCGGTGAACTCCCCTCCCCCAAACCCACACCGAGGCCTGGACCCACAAGGCGCTGAGCCTCAGCTCCCGGCAGGGAACCTGATGTGGACTCACAGACACACACCCTCGGAGACATACAACCCGCAGACACACACACACACACACACACACACACACACACACACGGACACTGAGGCGAACACACCCGGCTACACAGACCCTCGGATGGACATCCAACCCGGACACAAACATCCAACGCAGCTAGCGGCGTGCACACGCCGGCTGGGGGACCCGCACCTGGGCACACAACCCACGCACACACACCTGCACACGGCCCCTCCGAGGTGCGCGCGGCAGCCCCACAGACACACCGCCGGAGGGGCAGCCGCTCCAGGGCACACACGCACGGGCGGACACACCAGGACAGCTCAGCACCCCGCACACACCCGGATGGCCACACTCGCGGGAAGCCGCGCACGCCGGCGCCGGGCACACTGGGCCGCGCGAGCGCACCGGGCCCGCCGCAGCGCCGTGGACACACTCACACCCGCACGCCCGCGCCCACACCGGCGCCCCCGCCCGCCAGCCCCCGACCGCTGCGGACCGCGCTCACCCAGCCCCGGGGGGGGCCCGGGCCCGGCCCCGCCGCCGCCGCCTCGCTCCGCGCCATGGTGGGGGGAGGGTCGGGGGAGGGGGCGCGGTGCCGCGGGGCCGCCTCCCTCCCGCCTCCCGCCTCCCTCCTAGCCGCCGCCGAGCTCCGCCCTCCGCGCCGCCCGCCGCCCGAGCCCCGCCGCCGCAAGGGGGGAGGGGGCGCCGCGCCGAGGGGCGGCCGGGCGGGCCGGCCGCACGCCCAGACCCCCGGCCCGGGCCGCCGCAGACCCCTCTCCTCTGCGGAGCCGCCGCGGGCCCGCCCCCGACCCCTCCCCGGCCCCACCCCCGGCCTCGCCGGCCTCCGGAGAGACCCGCAAACCACGCCTCGGCTGGGAAGGGGACCCAGGCTCGCCGAGCCGAACCTCACATCAGGTCCCCACACTCAGGGACACCTCAGAGCAGGCCTCACCTCCTTGGAGGACCCTGACCATGTTGCAAAGCCACCCAGGAACATAAATGGTGTCCTACTCTCCCTGGTGACCTCAAATTATGCCCCACACCCTGGTAGGGACCCCAGACTGTGCCCCCAAATGCAGGGGGACCTCAGATCACAGCTCAATGGTCCAAAGGGACAGACTAACCTCCACAAGCCTAAATCATATCCCAACATTGGAGTGGACCCCAGACCACACCCTATCATCCAGGGAGAACCCAGACCATCAGACAACATCCAGGAAGACCCCAGATCATGCCTTACTCCCTCTGGGGATCCAGACCATATTTTATAGCCAATCAGATCCACAGACTGGATCCCACTTCTTTCTGGGGACTTACCCCCACCCCCCACTGTCTTTTTACTTTCCAAGATCCTAAGCCATTCCCTGGCCCCCAATAGGACTCCAAGTCATGCCTGACTAGCAGGCACCCCCAAAATATGTCCCTATAGAAGATTCTTAAACATTCCCCTTTACCTCCATTAGACCTCAGACCATCTTGCCTTAGGGACCTCAGATCTTTCCTACTGCCTTCAGGGCATTCCTTAGTTTCCAGAACCCCCGTTTTGCCCTAGATTCTTTTTCACACACCCCCCCCCCAGCAGCCCTGCTCTCATGGGAACCCCAACTCCTTTCCCTTGGACTCTTCCTCTTCACTGTGCCTCCTATCTTCTTCTGACCCCTCTGCCAACTCCGGCCCTCCCTGAAACATCACTGAGTATCTCTGACCAAGCACTGTCTCTTTCTAAGCTACTCACACAACCCTCAACCTAGCAAGGCCTCCCTTCAAAATCTACCTTACCTGGATGGTAGTGCACAACTGTAATGCCAGCACTGGGAAGCTGAAGCAGGAAGACCATAAGTTCAAGGCCAGGCAGGGCAATTTAGGAACTTCCCAATAACTTATCTCAAAAAATAGAAAAGGGCTGTTATGAATAGTGGCACACTCTTGCAGTCCCACCACTTGGGAGGCTGAGGCAGGTGGATCACCAGGAGTTTGAGACTAGCCTGAACTACATAGCCAGGGGTTGGGGTTTTGGCACAACACTTGGCTAGCAATCTGGAAGCCTTTGGGTTTGGGCCCTGATACCAAAAACAAAATGATAAATAAATAAAACTCTGAAAAAAGAAACAATTCAACTAAAAAACAATAAAGTAAAAAAACACCAAAACAGCTGGGCATTGTGGTATATGCCTGTAATCCCAGCACTTGGGAGGCTGAGGAAGGAGGATCAGTGCAAGTTCGAGACCAGCCTGAACTGCATAGCGAGACCCTGTCTCAAAAAGAAAAACAAAAACAAAAAAAAATAAAACAAGGAAACATAGCAGATCCTATCTCAAAAAAAAAAAAAAAAAAAAAAAAAAAAAAAAAAAAAAAAAAAAAAAAAAAAAAAAAAAAAAAAATATATATATATATATATATATATATATATATATATATATATAAAATTGTTAAAAATTTAAAAGAAGGGGCAGGGAGATAGCTCAGGGTCACAAGTGTCTGCTTGGCAAGCACAAGTTCCTGAGTTCAATCCCCAGTTCTGGAAAAAAAAAATTAAAAGAATTAAGGATATAGCTCAGTGCAAAAGCCCTAATTCTAAACTCAAGTGCTGAAAAGATTTTGTCACTATCGCCAGATCCCTGGAGTCTCCATTCCTTCCTATTTTTGGTCCCACTAGATAGAGGCCCTCTCCCAAGCCCCTCCCAGGTGTTATTCCTAGCCAAGTCCCTAGATTAAAGATCTCTGAAAATCCTCCATGAACCTGATCCCACCCACAGTCATGAAATGCCCCATGGAACATTTCCAGCCTCCAGACTCCTTCTGTCACCCCCAGGCACCATCCTCACCCCTTTCACAGTTCTTAGACCACTAGCTAGAGAGTAAGGGCTGGCAGCACAGAAGTGGGGGAAGGCATAACCACAGTGAAATGCATGTCGTACTTCTGTGTGCCAGCACTGGACCCAAGGATTCTGCATGCTACTTCACCAGGTCCACAACCAACCAGTTAAAGAAAAGTCCTCATTTTACAGATTATGAAAATGAAGGCATAAAAAAAAAAAAAAGAAAATCAAGGCATAGAGGGTTGGTCAAATAGCACCTGCGAGTAGGTGCAGGGGCCATGAGTTCGATTACCGGGGCCTCACTGAGACAACAGTTGAGACTGGGCGTCGTGGGACACACCTGTAATCCCAGCTCTTGGGAGGCTTATAAACAGGTCAATCACTATGAGTCTGATCTAGTAGTGGGACCCTGAACACCCTGTCCCAGTAAACGGCTTCCCTAAAATAAAAATTAATTAATTAATTAACTTTTAAAAATTGAAACATAGAGAAGGTTAGTCATTTGCACAAGGTCACACCAGCAGTAAGTAGGAGAAGAGGATATAAATGAAGCAGAAAGAGAAATAGGGGCTGGGGAGATAGCTCTGAGGCACAAGTGCCTGCTGGGCAAGTGCAAGGTCGTGAGTTCAAACCCTGGTCCCACAAAAAAAAAAAAAAAAAAAGAAAGAAAGAAAGAAAGAGAAATAAAGGCAAATATGGACAGGAGTGGAAAGGGAGAGGGTGAGGAAAAGACAGCTGCACATGAAGATGAAGAAACCAGAGTCTGAGGCCAGGTAGTGGCAGGCTCACTCTCAGAGTCTCTCTGGCCCTGTAAGCTCTGACCCCTGTGCCCCTCTCGACCTCTTTCCTGACACTTGTGTCTTCCAGTTTGAATGACGTCTTTATTGCTCCAACATACAGGCTCAGAGCGGCCCCTGAGCTTTTGCCCTCTTCTTTTTCTGTGACCCATTCCCCTTTTCATTCACATCTTAGAAGCAATCTCTCTAGAGAGGCCTGCCTTTTCCATCCCAAATTTACACACACACACACACACACACACATGCACACATGCACACATGCACACACGCACCTCTAGGCTCCCACTGGGATCTGTAAATTACTTTGAAATACATAAAAATAGGAAAGAAGACTGCTAGATGGGGAGATAGCAGCTATGTAATAAAGCAAGGATGGTGAAATGTTCATGGTAGAATCGAGGTGCTGGGTAGATAGTTGTTTATTATAAATTGATTTCTCCCTTTCTGCATGTTTGCAATTTTTCATAATAAATGTATAAGGGAAAGGAAGAAGTCTCTTCCAGAGACAGTGGCAGGAAGTAGTCCCACCATTCCAAGAGGTCCCGCCATTCCGACTGTCACATCGGCTCCTGTATTCACAGCACATTCGGCACTCTGGAAGGGTTTCATTTGTTTCCTAGTTTACCTGATTATTATTTATTTAGTAGTTTATTGTGATTATTGTCTAATCATTGGAATCTAAGCTTTTCCCATGGCAAATGGGCACCCATTTCCTTCAAGAAGTTTAGTAGAGGCTGGCACATGGTAGGATGCTCAGGAAATGTTCATATGCCCTTGAACACCTCCTGGGAGAGAGGTACCCCCTCCCACTTTGGGCACCACAGGAAGAAATAAACAACCTCCCTGCCCAGAGTCACTAAAAGGGAGCCATAAGTCCCAGCTGCTGTGGAATGTCCTGGAAGGCCAGTGACCCTAAGCTGGCCACAAGATTTGAGCAACACATAGAGGTAAACAGTGTGGTCATTTCCATGGGGCCCTAAGTTCTGCACCAGACTTTCTAATACAGAGCCATATTCCATCCTATTCCTCAGCAGTTTAGGTTCTGCTCCAAGATTACTCTCAACCCTCTGTCCCTCAGGCTCTGCCCCCAGATCAAAAACTCATACCCTGTCTCACCTAAGGGATAGTCATTCAGATGAGGTCCATGCTGTGTAGACAAACTATGAACTATTCAGAACCATCCTCAGCCTAGGCCCTGGCCACAAGTTGAAGCCTCATCCCAGTGCCATTTTTCTTCTTAATTTTGTTTTCCATTATTTTATTTATTTATTTATTTATTTATTTATTTATTTATTTATTTATGGCCAGCTCAGCCTGCCCTGGGGTGGGGCTGGCGCAGCATGTGGTGCTGGGGATGGAAGGGCAGACCCTGCAGTTACCTAAGCTTGCCTGAGCAGGCACTTTAGACCTCTGAGCCATCTCGCCGGCCCTTTCTTCTTAATCTTGAGTCTCAGTAAGGCCTCTTATGCCTGGACTAGGTCTCATACAACTAACCCCCATCAAATGTACAAACTCAGCCTCTCTAATGTGACCCCTGCCCACATCCACAATAAGTGAGAAAAGTCTCCCAGGGAAAGCCTCAGACCCAGAACTCAGATCTGTGAAAACAGAAAGGGTAGGCTAGTGAAACTAAAAGAAGTGGTATCCAGTTTGTGCACCTTTCCAAGGAGTACCCCCAAACCCAAAGCCACACCCTATGTGCTTACTCTTCATTGGATAGCGTAGTCTGTTCTGACCTCCCTGATTGGTCCTTTCACAATCCTAGCCATACCCCTTTTCCTGAATCTCTCTCTCTTTGATTGGATCTTGCTTTCCAGACTCTTTGCTCCTATTGGACAAGGCCTTGTGCAAACCCCTCTCTGATTGGGTTATTTACAAGCAGAGCCTCTCTGCAAACAGAAATGCAACTGTGGAGAGAAGGGAACCTCAGGAAGGAAAAAGAGCAGGAAGAAGTAATGGTTCCCTAAAACATTTGCTTAGGAAAGGTAGCTCAGGGTCTCCTGAGGCTTGAATTCTAATTGTAGAGTCAGACCACTGGCCATGAGGCTTCAAGCAGCTAATCTTGGCTTCTGTAATTCAGTTTCTTCATCTTTAATTAGGGGTAATAATGGTGCCTTCTAAAAAAGTTAATACCTGTAACGTGCTTGTAGAAGTATCTGGTATATAGCAAGCACCCAATAGAAATGTTAGCTGTTGCCAATCATTTACTTATGAGAGTGCAAGACCTTGGTCAAATCCCTTTGCCTTGATGACCTCTGCAGGTCATTCCTTGTCCTCTTAACTGAACATCTTAACCCCAGTTGTCCTCCCTTTCCCTCTCCAGCTTCAGGGACTGGGCTGTGCTAGAAGGGTAGATGGGGAAATGAGGGCATGGAGGGGTACAAGAAGAGTTCAACCCATCCATCCCCAAATGAGGGCAAGGGTCATCTCCTTATGCCCCAGCGTAGAATGGCTCTGAGTTACTCATTCCAAGGGGTTGACCCAACCAGAGATATGGCGGCAAGGGATAGGGCAGGGTGGGCTGATGAACAAGATCTGGTGCTACAGCTGGGAGGGAAGAAGTAGGGTTAGAGCTTTAGCCCCTCCCCCAGGACTGCCAGGGTTGAGGGAGGTCACTCACTATATCATTGTTACCATAGCAATGGGCCATCTCTCTGCAAGGGAATCTGAAGTGGGGGGAGGGCTTCCCAAGTCCCTGAATCTGGGAATAGAGAGATGAGGAATGAAAGATGAAGGAGAAGCAGAGAGATGCTGGGAAGGGTACAATTCATCTTGGTGAAAACTGCCAATTTCAGAATTATCAGAGCCTGGTATACCATAGGTGCTCAATAAAGGTCCTAAAGACAGGCTGGTCATGAGACAGTTCAGTGCTCAGAGATGCCAGAAGAAAGAAAAGAATCAGGTAGGCTGGGGTCTCTCTTTCCTGGCTCCTCAACTCTTCTGTGGTCCACTGAGGATCCCATATCCTTTCTACCTTCCACAGCCCAAAGCCCTCAGGCCTATCCAGTCACCTACAGTGTCCACCCCCAACAACTCCAAGCCCCTGAAGCAATTATATGTGATTCTTTGACACTTTTCAGCCTTTACATTCTTTCCACCCTCAGGCTTAGCTGAGAAAAGTAGCATTCAGCGCCAGCTGATGCCCACTCGCACCCAGAGTCCAGAGGACAAGGAGACAGGAGGGAAACTGGCCATCTGCATTCTTTACTATCTAGTGGCTTTGTTCCCCTTGGAGCAATCACTTCATAGACATTTTCCCCAACTCCTCCAGGAGGCCTAGGCCTCCCTTTTTCCCCACCAGTTCCCCAGAGGAAATTCTGCACACTCCGCCCCTCCTGAGAAACAGGTGTAGGTTTTCCCAACAACTCAGCTCCCGTGCACTAGGTCTGCTCGCCCCCTGCTGGCTGTATGAAGATACTGCAGGGACTGGCGCCTACCGCCCATGATGAGGGGCAGAAATTGAGTCAGGATCTGAGTTCTTTCGGTTTTTTTTTTTTTTTTTTGGTGGGACTGGGGTTCAAACTCACAACCTTGCACTTGCCAGGCAGGCACTTGTGCCACGGAGCTATCTCCCCAGCCCCAATTCTTGCGTTTTTAATTCCTTTACAGTCTTGGATGTTCTCATCTTAAGAATCTTAATCTCTTGGGGACTCAAACATCGGGAATTCAAGTCCCTGCTTCAGAGGTCAACGAAAAAAAGACAACCTCTCTTGAAGCCAGGCCTCAGTGAGGTCATCAGTGGTGCGGATTTCAAACACCTGGGCAGGAAGAGGTCTTAGCATTACGATCTAGTGAAGACTCCAAGCCCCAGTCCTCCTCCCTCAGGCCCGCGCGTCTAAGCGCCCACCCTAACTCCCATAATACTCTAGAGGTGAGGCTGGCCAGGACCTTTGTGAGCTCCGCTGTCTGCACAAGCCTGTTTTTACTTCCCGCGTACATCATCTGCTGTTCAGGCTTGCAGCCTGCAAGGAAAACAGAAAAGGGCGTCACGGGGTACTCAGGCGTGTTCTGTGAAGCTTTAGGGATGTCCTGCAGACTGGGCTGTTTGGGGAGGGTCTTGAGAGCTGTTCTAAGAGATCTCCAAAGACTGTAGTTGGGGGGGAGGGTAAGTTTGTTTGAGACCTTCAAGTTACTGGAAAAGATTTAAGGGCAGGTGGGCAAAAGGAAGAGGAAGTTGTCTTGCCCTCAAGATGAGGACAGGTGGGCTCTGGATGGATCCGAGCCACCACCTCCAGCTCACTGCCCTCACGCACCACTCGCCACACAACTGTCCTGTCACAAGCAGCCTCTCGTACACTCTCTTTTTTCCTCACTCTCTCTGGTTGTTGTGCTGGGGATGGAAGCTGGGGTCTTGTGCATAACAGGCTCAGCACTCTTGTTTCATTCTGTTTTGCTGTTTTGTTTAGAAAAAGTCCCATGCTACAGATTTCAGGCTGGCCTTGAACTATTATGCTGGCTTTAAACTCAGCAATTCTCCTGTCTCAGACCCCTGAGTGGTGGGAGTAAAGGTGTGATCCACCATGTCCTGCTCAAGGTTACGCACTCCCAACACAGGTGCCTGTATGCATTTGCACCAACCCAGTCTCACACTCATACACTGTAACCCAGGCACCCACACACATTTACAAGTGTATGCCCAAGCACACACACACACACACACACACACACACACACACACACACACACCCCAGCCAGGCTGTAAGATCTGCTCCTCAGGGCAGGCTGGGCTATATCTTACCCACAGGGCTGGAGAAGATGAAACACAAAGGGTAGGAAATCCGGCCATCCTCATGCACATACTTGTAGCTGTAGACCACGAACCTACACCCAGGCAATGGATTTCAAACTCAGGACTTGGGCCTGGTGCCTAGGCCCCATAGCCACTCTCCCAGTTCTCAAGTTTGTTTCTTTGTTTTTCTTTTTCTTTTCTTTCTTTCTTTCTTTCTTTTCCAAGGGAGGGGCCTACAGGATGTTTAGGGTCTCACTACTAGATTGGACTTGTAGTGATCCACCTGTTTACAGCTTCCCAAGAGCTGGGATTAAAGGCATGTGCCACCACACCCAGTCTCAATTGCCAGTTCAGCATGCCCCAGGGACAGAGCTGGCACCGCAGGCCCCAGGGATCAAACCTGGCCCCTGTGCCTGCTTGGAGGTGCTTTAATCTGCTGAGCTATTTGGCCAGCCCAAGTTTGTTTTTTGTTTTGTGGTCCTGGGAACTGAATTCAGGTCCCATGCCCTGAGCTAAATCCCTAGCCTGTTTATAGTTTGAGGGGCTCACCAAGTCATTAAATTGCCTGAGGTGGGCCCAGACTTTTGAATCCCCTGCCTCAGCCTCCTGGAGTGCTAGAATGAGAGGTGAGCATCACCACACCTGGTCCTGTCCATGATGTTGAATCTGGAATGAGACTGGGAGCCTAGGGCTAATTACTGGGATCAGGGCACTCATTTCTATCTCAACAAAGGGTTACAAAAAATAACTGCGGGGGGAGGGGGCTCAGTGGGAGACCATTTGCCAGCATGCATGAGGCTCTGAATGACCTAGAACTTGTGATTCCAGGTGGGTGCTGGCCCTGAGCTCCTCACACCAGTGGGGGCCTGAGGCCAGGCACAGAGCCACAGCTGAGAACCTGCTGGAAGCAGCAGGAGGAGACAGGACCCACATGCTCTGCTGTCTCGTCAGACTCCTTGCAAAGCACAAATTCAAAGGAAAACCATAATGAATGTCAGCATTGGCCTAGTATCGTACTGTACGCCTCTACTCTCAGGTACTCCAGAGGCTGAGGCAGGAGGATTGCAAGATTGAGACCACTGAAGTTGCAAGACTGTCTCAAATTTAACACTTTGAAAGTCCTAGAGATTTAGTTCAGTGGTACAGTAAGGGCCTAGCATGCATTAGGTCTTGGGGTCTCAGCCCCATCACTGCAAATGGAGAAAAACAAAACCAGCATCAGCATTAACCCCAGATCCGAGGCCCCCTCGGATGCTATGCAGTTGTTGAATGACCATAAAGCCAATCCTGATTGAGACCCAGAGCCTGAGATTGAGGCTCAAAATCCTAAAGAACCCAAAACCAAAAATGAACTTAGACAACATGAAAAATATGAGCAGACCAGTTTTGTAGACATGGTCAAAGAGCTCTTCCCAAAACATCAGTGGCCCAGGCTCATGCAGCTTCCCACAGATTATGTAAGGGCCTGGGTTCAATCCCAGAAACCACCCCTCCAAAAAAGGAAAAAGAAATCCCTTTGCTGCCCAAAGCACTCCCCAGCAGTGAAAAACAAAGGAAATTTCATTTTAACAAAATTAAACCAGCACAGAGTCAGACACAGCAATATACCCCTCTAATTCCAAGTACTCAGGATATATATATATATATATATATATATATATATATATATGATTTAGCTGAATGCTCCCTGGGTTCAACCCTCAGTACCACAGAGAAAGAAGGACAAGAAGGAACAGCTCCTACCACCAGTGTTACATCAAGACACTGATGTATCTTATTACATCAAAAGATAGCTCAGCTGTGTAAAATACCTGCTTAGGCAAGCTTAGGCAACTGCAGGGACTACAGTTCGATCCCTGGCACCACATACTGCACCAGCCCCACCCCAGGGCAAGCTGAACAGGCCATAATATAAATGAATTAATAAATAAATAAATAAATTTTTTTAAAGACCAAACATTGGGGCTGGTGAGATAGCTCAATGGACTATGCCTGCCTAAACAAGCTCAGGGACTGGGTTCAATCCTTGACACCACATGCCCGGCCAGCCCTGCCCCTGGGCATGCTGAGCCAGTCACCCAGACCAAGCATGGTGGCACTCACCTCCAATCCTAGTGCTAGGGAGGCTGAAAACAGGAGGATCACTAAGAGTCTAAGCTGCATAGTGAGATCCTATACCAAATATATTTTTTTTTAAAAGACCAAACATTAGGGGGTTGGGGAGATAGCTCCGAGGCACAAGTGCCTGCTGGGCAAGTGCAAGGTCATGAGTTTGAACCCTGGTCCCACAGAAAAAAAAAAAAAAAAAAAAAAGACCAAACATTGACAAAGTATGTACCCAAAAAAAGTAAACTTACCCCAATATTACATATAAGCCATCAGTGTGAAGTTCTACAATGAGATCATATTATACAACAAAATTGCTTTTTACGATATGAACTCCCAGGGGCTGGGAAGATAGCTCAGTAGAATAAGCACTTGTCTGGCAAGTGCAGAGGCCTGAGTTCAGTCCCTGGCTGGGCAAAAAAAAAGAATTTCTGCACCCAAACACAGAGGTCCTGAGCCCCTAGCAAGGGCCTGACCTCAGTGGTCTTGGTGCATGCCTCCACCATGACCCCTTCCCAGAGCCGGCTCCTCCCTTCTCTTCCCCCAGCATACCTCGGCTGTCTCTCTGGTAACTCCAATTTAAGTTCCTCGGGGGAAATGTTCTGAGGCCAAAGATATGTAAGAGAGAAGACAACAGATGAGCACCACTAAATGAGCACTTACTGTGTGCACTGTGTGCACTATTCTCAAAAACATGGTTTAATTTACTGCAGAGTCCTACAGGGTAGTTCTTATTATTATACCACTTAACAGCTGAGGAAACTGAGGCCAGGGGGTCAAAAACCTTGCCCCAGGTTAAACAGACAGTAAGCAGGAGAGTTCATATTTAACTCTGTGTTCCCAAGGCAACCACTTCAGTACTTCTTTCCAGAGGGCCCGAGGGGGCCAGCTCCTAGCTGGTCCCCTCCCACTGTCAACCAGCTTAGCCCGAGGCTCTGACAACCCCATCATCAATCCTTCCCCCAACGCCATGAAAGAAACTTATTATAAGCTCCATGTTACCAAAGAAGACTGCAAGTCTGCGAGGGAGCTCCCTGATCATAAAGGATTTCTGCAGGCAATTTGTTACCTTACTTTGAAACTCTTCCGTTTGCCTAGGTGCAAATGAAGTATTAACAGTAGCATTATCACTTTATTAAGCAAGTTGTATGGGCCAGCCCTTTTAAAACTCATGGTATGGGGCCCGGCGGGATGGCTCAGTGGTCTAAAGCGCCTGCTTGGGAAAGCTTGGGCTGCTTCAGGGACTGAGGTTCGATCCCTGGCACCACATGCTGTGCCAGCCCTGCCCTGAGGGCAGGCTGAGCCGGCCATAAAAATGATTGAATAAACAAATAAAGGTTCTGAAGCAAGAAAAAATAAATAAATTATAAAAAATATAAAAATAAAAATAAAACTCATGGTAAACATTAAAACATTGAACCTGCAAGTGATTCTATGGTGTAGAGCTATTTTCCAGATTTCAAGGGAAGGAGACAGACTATCTCGGCAAAGTCCCTTGCCTACAGCTGCCACCATGCTGGAATTTTCTGTCTAAGCCTTGCTAGTTGAAGTGCCAGGCTCTTGGCTTCAGTCCCCACTCCTGTGTTCTCCCAGACCCTCCCTGCCCCTCACCTGAAATTCTTCCTCCAGCACCACCATCTGCCGGTCTTTGTCCACCTTCACTGGGGAGGGATGGCACACAGGGGTTAGAAGTCCCTCCCATCCCCAGGGGACACTAGCCCAGCCCTCCCTGCTGGTCCCTGTTCCTGGAGGAAGAGGTCACTCACTTATGATGGCTGCATTGTCCGTCTCTTTTCGGAAGCGGAATTTCCTCAGCTTCTCCTTCAGGTCTGGGTCCACCTCACACACCACTAGGGAGTCGGACTGTCAGAGGGGTGAAGGGCAACTGCACTAAGTGGTGGGCTCCGGTCCCAGCCACCTTTACCCGCACCAAGCCTCAGGTTCTCCAGCCATGAGTGAAGACGTACAGGTCCCGCTGGCCCTCCAGAGGCCTTTGTGCAGTGGAGGCAGAGGCTGCACTGCCATTCCTCCAGGCCAAACAGCTAGAGGGGACCCCATCCTTCTCCAGGGCTGGTACCTCAGGGGTCTTGCTTGCCTAGTGCTAATCCCAGGACCATCATTCCCCCCACACACACACATCAATCCCTGGCTCCTGACCATGATGTTTTCTGTGCACGGCCCTCTTCTTTTATCAGTTCCCGTCTTGTAGGGGTGAGGAACAGGGTTCTGGGGGGCGGGCCGAGGGGTAGGGGGAAGGTTACATACAACACCACATCCTGTTTATGCTCATTCTGGGACAACTGTCACAGAGGGCTCCTCCCTCTTCTTCCTTCCTCTCATCTTTGAGGACCTATCAGTTTTACCATCATTCAGACAAGGGTTCGAACACTGCCCTGCTGTGCAGCCTTCACCAAGTGACCTCATCCCTCTGAGTCAGGGTTGCTGTGAAAATAAAATAGCTTCACATACCCTCCCCAGCATGGTGGACTTGCTCAACAAAGAATAAAAAATAATAAGGAACTCTTTGGCTCCTTTCCTCTTTCAAGAAGCCTTCCAGGATTTATCCCACTTGTAATAGTTGAATTGCAACACTAACAAAGGAGTACAAAGACTCTTGCTAGTTGTACTGCCATCCACTGGGGATGCCAAAGCAACCCCTGGGCCTTATAACGGCCTCTGCAGCCTACAACAATGGAGATCAACCCTTTCAATCTTCTATCTCCTTTTTAAAATAAAGAATGTAGGGCCAGCCAAAAAGCTCAGCAGATTAAAGTGCCTGGCATTGAGACTAGGTATGGTGGCATGTGCCTGGAATCCCAGCTCTTGGGAGGCTGTACACAGGTGGATCACTAAGACTCTGATCTACTAGAGAGACCCTGAACATCCTATAGACCTTTCCCTAAAATACAAATAAAATAAAACATAAACCACAACTGGGGGTGCAAGTTTGTAATCTCAGCATTTAGAAGGCAGAGGCAGAAGGGTCATCAGGAGTTTATGGGCTAGAGTTTAAAGGTAACCTGAATTACAGAGCAAAACCTTATCAGAAAGAAAGAAGGGCTGGGCATGGTGGCACACGCCTGTAATCCCAGCACTCAGGGAGGCTGAGGCAGGAGAATCAGTGGGAGTTTGAGACCAGCCTAGGCTACAAAAGTGAGCTCAAGGCCAGCCAGAACTGCATAGTGAGACCCTGTCTCAAAAAAACAAAAAAGAAAGAAAGAAAGAAAGGGAGAGGGAGGGGGAAGGGG
>PVJA010020994.1:0-36138 GCA_004027025.1 Myocastor coypus | reverse complement strand
GAGGAGGGAGAAAGAGAGAGAGAGAGAGAGAGAGAGAGAGAGAGAGAGAGAGAGAGAGAGAGAGATAGCAATTTTCAGCTATGTTAAAAAAAAAGAAATAGAAGCCGGGTGCACATGCCTATAATCCCAGCACTTGGGAGGCTGAGGCAGGAGGTTCAGTGCGAGTTTGAGACCAGCCTGGGCTACAAAGTGAGCTCAAGGCCAGCCTGAACTGCACAGGGAGACCCTGTCTCAAAAAAGACAAAAAAAGAAGAAAGATAGCATCTGCCTGCTTTCCTTGAACACCAAATAAGGGAGAACAGGCATGCTTTGCAAGGAGAGGCATTAAAATTCAACTTTTTAGGAAGGACTTCCTCATAGAAGGCTTTGGGCAACACCAGAAATTCACAAAAGGAAAGGGAGTTTGTAAAATCTAGCTGGTTAAGGGATAGGAGGAAAAGAATGCACATTTGTGTACACTCAACATATTTGATGAGTTGTCTTTTAAAAAGACATATGTGGATTTGTATGAAAAGGACAAATGCAGACACTAAGAACACATTTCTAGGCACGAGGATGCTCCAGGACAGCAGAACAGACTTAAACCTCACCTCTGCCACTGTGGAGTTGTTTAACCACTCTTAAGGTTGATTTATACTTCTGTAAATTGGGACTAGTGATATCTTCTGGAGTAGTATAATACACATACAGTACTTTGTGCAGCAGAAGACAATTTTCTCTTAGTTTAATATATATTTTATATATCTTGAGATCTCTCAGAGCTCTGTGATTTCTTAATGATTATTAAACTCAATGTCAAGGTCAGAAAAGCCAGGCTGGCTCCTGGATGGTGCAGAGAAGAGCTGAGATAGGAGACACTTGCTTACAGCTACCTCGCCATATTAGATCACTTGACATTTTTGGATGAGCACTAAGTTGATAAATGAGGAAGGCTGGTCACTGTCATGACTATTAATGAGGAAAGCCACCATCTTCATGATAATGAATCTTGAAGAGGAGAAGGAAATCACCTCTAGGCAAGACCTGCAAAGGCACAGCCGCTGCCTGATTATTGCCTCTGCATCTCCGTGGGCTGGTGTCAAAGAGAAGATGAGGGACTTAAACCTGGATAAACACTAGGCAAAGATGAGCCCTGCAGCCGCAGTGTGAGAGTCTGACTTAGGCAGAACGTGTCAGAACCACAGAGCTGCCTTCCCAGCGATAGGTAGGAATGGAAAGAACACACACAAAAAAACAAACAAACAAACAAACCTTGCAGGGTTTTAGTAGGAAAATTAGGCAACCAAATGTCTCCGTCTCTGACAGTGTGTTGACATGAGGCTTCATGTAATTGGAAAAGGTAGTAGGATTTTCTGCCCATGGCATGCCCTGATATGACTACCCCTGTGACGTAGGAGCTATGATCAAGAATATAGACTGTCTTGTTGCTACAGATAAAGAGGAAACCTAACATATACCATTAGCAGGCAGAAAGGAGCCTCAGGTACCAGTGGCTTGAGTCTTCTTCCTGTAAGGAATGTCTACGTTCAGGCCAGGCCAAACACACCATTGTTGGGAGCTGGGGAAGCTAAAAAAGTGGTCAACTGTGTGTAGGCTGGACTAGGCCTGAGTACCTAAAGCAAACAAGCTACCTCAGTCCTGAGACAGAAGACATCCTGTCTGGTTAAGGTCAGCCATTAATTGCTAGGTAACCTTGTGTCACATTTTACTAACTTTGCAAAAGTATAAATAAACATCCATTTTGTTGTGCTGGTGGCATCGTTTTGCCAACCAGGCAGACTAGCCACCAGCTAGTCCAGCTTTTGTCTCCTTGTCTATCTTTTCTCATTCCTTCTACCATTTTTCCCTGGGTAGAATTGATTGCAGTGAGACCAACAGATCCCTACACAGTGTGTTAAATTCTGTATCTTGATCACCTTCTCTAATGGGTGCTCAGTTCAGACTTTTCAGGCCTAGGACTGTGGTTACTTCTTATCATATTTTGGAATTTCTGAGATTTACTGTTTGAGAAAGACTGCCTAGAGAAATGACAAAACTAGATTTCTTTAGAATTAGAGTTTTAAAATTCTAATTTTTGTAGATTTTTGGTATCATCTTGTGTTTTATCTCCACCCACATACCATACCCAACCAAGTCTCTCTCTTCTTTTTCCAACCTGACCACTCTCAGATCTTTTGTGTTTAATTCTTGGAAACCTCTTCAAGAAAAGAATGATTCTGGAAGCAACTAATATGCCAAAATGTCTTGGGTAGAAGCTGTATGAAGAACTGGCTAAAACAACTCAGGAGATCTAGGACTTGAGAAAAAGGGGCAGACTCTTCTTCTCCTAAACCATTTTGATCTGAGAACATTAAGCACTGGGTAACTAAACAGCTTTTAGAAGCAGCTTTTCTATTTTAGAGCTAGATTTTTTAGATGCTTTTAAATCAGCATACTTGTACATCAAGAAAATAAATGAAAACTACTCTGCTTGCCAATATGTACTAAGATGTACAGCTCCTTCAGCAGTTCCTAAGGCCACAAAGGTCATCACTTTTTAAATTGTTGTTGCTTTCCTTTTTTTTTTTTTGTATCTGGTGAATGCAGGATTGTCTTTTAGGTACTCCTGTCCAGTTTGGGCTATGGCTGTGATGGAGGAGGGCTCTTGTCTTATATTTCCATACTGATGCAATACTTCCTTTTTTCTAAGTATGGGGAACTCCATCCCAAGTCATAATTACTCCTACCTTAACTGTCCTACCCTAGCCTTGGTTACCACAACACATTCTTGTTGTAAAGGTAGCTCTCTAGGACAGCAGGCTTTATAACACATGCATGCATGCATGAACTGATGCTAGTGTACTAGTTCCTCAGAGCCTCTGTAGCAAATTAGCATACACTGGTAGCTTGAAACAGTAGGAATTTATTGTCTCTCAGTTATGGGGGTCTTAAGTCTTAAATAAAGGTGTCAGCTGGAGCATGCTCTTGGTCTAAAGGCCTGTCTTTCGTTTCTTTCTTTCTTTCTTTCTTTCTTTCTTTCTTTCTTTCTTTCTTTCTTTCTTTCTTTCTTTCTTTCTTTTTCTAGAATCTGATGCTTGTTGAAAATCCTTGGCATCCTTCAGGGTGAAGATACATCTCTCTAACCTCTGCCTGCACCTGCATTTGACATTGTCCTGTGCCTGTGTTAAAATTTACCTCTTCATATGACACCATTTATCAGAGGCCTATCAAATTTAATTATTACCTCATTTTAGCTTGATAGCTGTAGTCCTCATCACATTTCCCACCTCAGGAGGACTCTCCCAAACACATCTTCTCAGAGCACAATGTGACCATCATAGCCTTATTCCAGATGCCTTGTCTCACAGCCCATACACACCTTGAACTTGTTACTATAAATAAAACAGGGATGTTACTATGACAACCTGACTGTCTTTGAAATTTCCCCTTCTGGACCAAATTAGCCAGGATCGATAGTGCTTCCTGAATGCAGAATCACTTTCCTTTTATAACAAAAAATTGAACAAATTATGGAACAAACCACTTGGGGAAACAAGGTCTGAGTCAGTGGAATTGTGCTGTTAACCAAAGCTCCTCTGTTGCAGGTAAGAGAGTGTTCCTCAGTGTCACACAGTCAGTCACCAAGCAGGCACTGCACAGACTGCTGTGCTGTGTAGTGCTCACATCAATGGCCTCCTCCTTGGCAGGCAGACAGCTCTTCCTGTGGCTCTGCCTGAGTCCCAGGAAAGGACAGGTCTTTCCCTAATGTCCTGCTTCCCCAGGCTTGGCTGCCAGGTGCCAAGATTCTGGTTTCACAGATGGCCAGATTGGAAATGGCCCTGCCAGGGCCAGCACCAGAGGAGATGTAGCCCCGCCTCAGCCCAGCAAGGACCTGGTGGGGAGCTGTTACTCAGCCCGGAGGCCAGGGATGGTCCACTATTGTCTCTTGGGACAGAGGAGAATGAAATTCCTGCTCAGGCAATACCTGAGGAAGCTCTTCAGCTGTGTGGAGTCCTTGGTCACAGATTGTCTTCCAACTGAACTGCCACCAGTGGCACTAGGGCTTTTTCTCAAGATGCAGAGTAGCTGCTTCTGGGAAAGGTGGTCCTTTAAATGCTTTGCCAAACCTGTCAAGATGAGTAAGACCTGGGGAACAAAGGATAACAGGAATAGCTCTTGAGAGAGTGGAGGGGACCTGGGTGGGTTTCACTAACTCTTTGTCAGGGATAATTTATATAGCAAAGTCACAAATATATATATATATATATATACATATATATATATATATATATATATATATATATATATATACAAACTTTGGTACAGGGTCTCACTACACAGCATGCACTTGTAGTGATCCTCCTGCTTTTAGGCTCCTCAGTTCTGGGGTTACTGGTGTGTACCACCACTCTTGGTTTCATTGGCCAGCTCAGTGTAACTAGAGGCTGCGCCAGCACAGCATGTAGCATCAGGGATCAAACCCCAGTCCCTACACTTGCCTAAGCAGGAGCCTAGTCCAGGAAGCTATCTCACTAGCTCAAGGTCAAACTAAATCTTATAGGATTATAAGTATGGCAGTTTAGCTAATATTGATCTAGTAGTAAAGTGGGGGAATGTAGCAAAGTAAGGTCTATGGCTGACATCATTAACTCTGGGTTATTTATGAGTTTTAAAACAGGAACATTTTGAGGAAGGAATGCATCTAGGTGTTTTGGTCACCCACCCAAGGGTCTCATGTGTACTTGGACTTGATGGATTGGATTTGTACTCATTACAGTGTAGTATCAATTTTTGTCTATCTATTAGGAAGTTAAATAAGTTTGGCTATTGTGATTTTATCTTAAGGCTTTTTTTTTTTTGTTTTTTTTGTTTTTTTAAAGATGTGCCTTGTTTTAGTTACTTTTCTCTCTCATTGCTGGGACAAATACTCAACACACAAGGTTAGGGGAGGAAAGGTTTATTTAGCTCACAGTTAGTGGAGGTTTCAAGACATTGCCCCCCGCTATATAGGATTTGAAGGAGAAGTTGGGGCGCTGCCGTGTCCAGGATGATCTGCTCTATACCTCCGAGAGACCGCTGCCTGGGGCTAGGGGAGGACCTCTGACAGTGCTTGCTGTCAGTGTAAAGGTTCGTGCCTCTCTCGGGCATGCCCCTTAAGCCCCGCCTTGGTCATTTGGCCCCGCCCCTTGAGCTGTGTGCTTGACAGTCTCATGATTTACATGAGGCTTTGGGGGGACAACTAGAAACAAATCCTAACATGCCTTTAGCCACAATTTTAATGTTTTTATTTTTATTACTTTTGAGAGCTCAATTCCTTTTTTACTGCGTACTATTTTTTCTGACTTAGCTGTATATAATACCCCTCCCCCCAAGAGGTATCAAACTGTGATTAGGGGAGAATAGGTATTGTTTTAATCTAGCTATTTTGAGCTGATAAGGAATGATGTAGGAGCGACCTTTTTGAATGGGCTGGGACAGAAGTCATGCTATAGCTTGGCAGTTATGAACTCGCCTTGTAAGGCTGATCTGGTGGGTCTTTGTCTTAGTTACTTTTCACTCATTGCTGGGACAGTTACTCAAAATGAAGGAAAGTTCATTTAGTTCACAGTTTGTGAAGGTTTTAGTTCATATTGGGCTGGCCCAAGGCTGAGTGAAACAGAGCAGAGAGCATCCAGTTCATGGCGGCAGAACAGCAACAAAACAGTGTCAGAGGCAGCCAACCAGTCAGGGCAGCAGAGCAACAGCCCTAGTCTGTCTCTCTTTAAATTACATCAGGCTCTCTGTCTTAGCCTATCCACCTCAGGCCACACCTATAATTCCCAGCAGTACTCAGACCAATAATCTCTAAAACACATAATCCCAGTGACTCATGAGTCAAGTCTCAATCTATAGAAGTCCTTGCCCCACGATTGCTTGAGGCTTTGGGGGGACAACTAGACATAAACCATAACAGTCTTGGTAAAAGTAGCCATTGTTGATTTTATCTGTATGACCCCTGGGAGTCTGGCTGCTGCTCCACAAGAATAAATAATTTCTTTAAAGAGACTAAAGCATTCACAAAACATGAGCATTAGAATGGAAAGGCAGACTGGGGAAAGGCCATAACCAATTATCATTTTTAAGGGGTGGAAGAAGTGATTGTAACCCCTTAGTTCTTGGCTCCAGAACTCTGGAGGTTAACATAAGTCTGACATTTTTAAGGACTTTTTTTTTAACTAGCTCTGAGTTATTAATGTAAAAGCAACACATTTTATTTATTAATACCCAAGTTCCTCCTGTTTATTTCGTATGTAGGAAGATGCAGAGTTTGGTAGTTTTGAAGGACACTTATCTAAGGAACTTAAAGCTTGTATTGATGAGCTTGTATTGATTTTAAAGTAGCCTTTTGGTCGCATTGAGCCATAACAGTGGTGGCTACAGGCATAGCTGGAAATCACCAGCAGGTATAGTGATTGGAAACTTCCTTACTCTTTCCAGCCTTTACTATGGTAGCATTGTGTTGATATGGTTTTCGATTATATACTTTGTTGAGTGCTTAATACTAAGTTAAAGGGAGATTGGTATTATTTAAAATTAACTTTTTGGAGCTGGGGAGATAGCTCTGTGGCAGAAGTGCCTGCCTAGCAGGTGTAAGGTTGTGAGTTCGAACCTCAGTCCAGTAAGATTAAATTAAATTAAATTAACTTCTTATTACCTGTTAAGATTAGTGAAGGATTTTTAGGAATTATGTTTGCAGCCATGTGTGGAGCTTCTCAGTTCCTTTGTTAGTATTAGTTATAAACAATAGACATTACATTTATAAAACCTTTTTTTTTTCTTCTAAATTTAGTGTAGGGTCTACAGGGTCTCACTACACAGATCAGATTCATTGTGATCCTTCTGTTTTCAGCCTCCCAAGTCCTGGGATTACAGGTGTGCACCACCATACCCAGTCTTAATCTCAGCATCCCTGGGGGCAGGGGTGGCATGGCATGCCAGAGATCAAACACCTGGCCCCTGCACCTGGCTAAGCAGGTGCTTTAATCCACTGGGCTATCTAGCTAGCCCAAACCAATCTTTTAACACTCTCAGTTAGCTAACAAGGTGGATGGAAATAATGTATGCTGCCAATTTAAAAAGACATCTTCATTTTTGTCTTATTAACTCACTATTCTATGAGCAATGGTACTAGGGCTATTTCAGGAGTGTTTACTTATCAATGTACAAACTACAATAAAACATGTACCTGAAAACTGAAACACAGAAACATATAGCAACCATATATAACCATTGTTAGTTAACATTAAGGCTTTTAGTTTTAAGTCTTAGGTAACCCTTGAGATTGTCAGTTCTTATCCATTTATGTTTAAATAAGTTGAAAATCTATATAATGGTCTTTTTTATGGAAATCTCTAAAACAGTCAAAAAAGAAAAGGAAATCATTGAACTCAAAAAATATTTTAAATAAAGTCTCTGCAGGTGCTTTCATTAATTATTACCACACATTAAGGAGAGACTAAAACATACAAACGACAATTATATTTAGATAAGAATGTACTCTCAGATATATTTTGCCAATTGAGACATAATAACCTTTTAATAATTTTAGGTTTATAACTTTAAATAGAATAGACAGAACTTTTAAAAAAACAAGTCACCAATTAACAGAAGTCTCATAATGAGAAGAAGAAGGAGAAGGAGGAGGAGAAAAAGAAGAAGGGAAGGAGGAAGAGGAAACGGAAGGAGGAGGAAGAGGATGAGGAGAAGGAAGAGAAGGAGGAGGAGGAGGAAGAGAAGGAGAAGGAGAAGAAGAAGAAGAAGAAGAAGAAGAAGAAGAAGAAGAAGAAGAAGAAGAAGAAGAAGAAGAAGAAGAAGAAGAAGAAGAAACAACCTTTAGACCTGTTAAAGAGAAGACTTTTTTTTTAATTTATTTTATTTATTTATTTATTTATTTATTTATTTATTTATTTATTTTTTCTTGGTCTTTTTGAGACAGGGTCTCGCTGTGCAGTTCAGGCTGGCCTTGAGCTCATTTTTGTAGCCCAGGCTGGTTTTGAACTCGCATCGATCCTCCTGCCCAAGTGCTGGGATTACAGGCGTGCGCCGCCACGCCCGGCTTTAAGAGAAGACTTTTAAAGAAGGACCCTAGGCTGATGATTTATCTGACTAAAATAGCCAGATATACTAGATTTTTATTGTTGTTTTGTTGTTCATGGTTGTTTGATAGTTATAGCTGACAGCCAAAAACTACTGTTTTGACAGCCACATGTAATAGTGCCCTCTGAAGGAACAGGCTGTTAAAGGTAATCCACCTATTTTTAAGAGATGCTCAGGTGTGTTTTGGTATAGAAAGAGATTAAGCAACACTCCGTGGAGCTAAGTATGCATTTCAAAAGGTGGGGAAAGAAGGTCTGTCAAAGCCCCTATCTGCCCTTCAGCAGATATCTGCCTATGAGGGTTTCTTCTCATTTTGAAACAACCAAGGGGAGAGCAGACAGCCCTCTTGTTGCTGTTCTATGTCCATGTTAAGATGCTGGTTAAACTTAACCCCATCTAGTGCCAGTGATGACAAACTGGAAGTGAGAGGAAGTGGCTAGGAGGAAGTTAGCTGCTCTTACTCTGATCTTGGGTCCCCTTCCTCATGATCCTGGGCCATCTTTAGCTATAGGATGTTTGTTTTAGAACCTCAGTTACGATTGAGAGTGGTGGCTGGGTGGGCAATACGTTTTGGAGAGAAATCATGACAAGAGAGAGGCGTTCCTCTGGGAGCTAGGGCTAGGGCTATCTCTTAGCACATGTGCTAATCTAAAACACTTGTTGAACTCACAAGGATCCCTACAAATGTTTTTTGTTTTTTCAAGGCTCTTCTGTGTGTTATAAAACCAGCTGGGTTGCTTCATGAAGCAGCATTTTTGAAGGGAGAGGGAGGTGAAATGAAACAATTTATGATTCTGTCTAAGGGCAGAAAGGGGGCTGGAGAGATAGCACAGTAGAATAAATGCTTCCCTAGCAAGTGCAAGGGCCTGAGTTCAATCCCCAGTTCTGCAAAATAAATAAACAAACAAACAAATACATACATAAATGCACAAAGGCTGATAAATTTGGACTAAAAAAAAATATTTTTTTGAGAGTTTGAGGATTAAATCCAGACCTGTGTTTTAGAATGTGACCGTTACCGTTTGTGTCTAGTTGTCGCCATAAAGCCTCATGTCGTCACAGAGCGGCCTTCTATAGTTTGCAATTAATTCATCATCCAGTGCTAGTATTATGGGTGTGAGAGCTACACTGCTGGAGATCCTGAATGTGATATAAAGAAAAGAGAGAGACTTACTCTGCTACTGCTGCTGCTCCTCCTCCCTTTTTGCTCTTGCTGTTTTGCTGTCTTCTACCCCCATGAACTGCTGTGGTCTGCCATGTACCTTTCTGCCTTGGAGCCAGCAAAGAATGGGCTGAAAACCCCACAAAATGTAAGATAAACCTTTCCTTCCTTAATTTCGGGGTTGGGTATTTTGGCTTGGGTATTTTGGCCTAACAACAAGAGAAAAGTAACTGAGACACTTATTGCAACCATTTTGGAAATTTGGTCTTGGAATCCAGCAGCTACAAAGAGGAGAATCGCCTTGGATAAAACACTGTGAGGGGCCAGCGAGATATCTCAGCATTCTAAAGCACCTGCTTAGGCAAACTTAAGTAGGTGCAGGGGACCATGGTTTGATCCCTGGCACCACATGCCACTCCAACCCTGCCCTCAGAGTGGGCTGAATCAAAACAACCACAAAAAATACTGTTGAACATTGCATTACTTTTTAGGGGTAGGACACTAGAGAAGGGACAGAAGAGTGACTATATGTGGCCCGAGAACAAAATTCTAATTATATCAAGAGCAGAAAGACTGTCAAGACTGGGAACATGTTTAGGGTAGGTCTTTAGTCCTTAGCAAAACACTCCTCTAAAGACAACAGCAGCGCTGGCCTGATAGCTCAGCAGATTAAAGCATCTGCTTAGGCAGAGTGCGGCGGCTGGGGTTTGACCCCTGGCATGCCATACTGGCCCCACTCCTGGGGTTCTCTGAGAAGGTGATGGAGACTGGTCGTGGTGGTGCAAGCCTGTAATCCCAGTGCTTGGGAGGCTGAAAACAGGAGAATCACTACAAATCCAATCTACGCAGTGAGATCCTGTACTGTACTAAATATAAAAAATTTAAAAAGTAAATTTCAGTGTACTGCAACTACATAGTTAAACAGAAAATGAAACCAAAAACGAACTCAGATAGCTGTTGTCCAGCTTTTAGAAAGAGAGTGGAGAAGGGAGGAAAGTGCAGATTGGAGATGGTCCTTTAAAAGTTATTGTTTGGGGAGCCAGGGAGATAGCTCAGTGGAATAAGTGCTTACCTAGAAGGCACAAGGTCTTGAGTCTGATCCTTGGTATCGCCACAAAACAAAACAAAACAAAAGTTATTGCTTGAGGCTCACTAAATATAAATGCTTTTGGAAGTAGCTCTCTCTAGTATTAGGCAGGAATAGGTTTTTTTCCACTGTGTCTCAGAATGAGTCTCTCTTGTCAGTCACAAGAAACCCCTGACCATGTGTTACGGTTTGTATCTAGTGGTCCCTCAAAGTCTCATGTAAATCATGAGGCTATCTGCTGGGCGTGGTGGTGCACGCCTGTAATCCCAGCACTCAGGAGGCTGAAGCAGGAGGATCGGTGAGAGTTCGAGACCAGCCTGGGCTACAAAACTGAGCTCAAGGCCAGCCTGAACTGTACAGCAAGACCCTGTCTCAAAAAGCCAAAAAAAAAAAAAAAAAAAAAAAAAAAAAATCATGGGGCTATCAAGCTCAGGGCTCGAGGGGTGGGGTCAAAGCACCAGGGTGGGGCTTGAAGGGTTTGGACAAGAGAGGTATGAACCATTAAACTGACAGCACGAGGTGCCCCGCCCCCCAGGTGGCGGTCTCTTGGAAGTGTATGGAGCGACTCATCCTAGACATGCAGCATAGAGGCTCGAGGTGTTGTTATGTAATTCAGGCTGTTTAAATTATGAAACCTCCAGTAACTATGAGCTAAATTAACCTTTCCTCCTCTAAGCTTCCATGTCCAGTGTTTGTTCCAGCAACTAGAGAAAAGTAACTGAGACACCAGGCATTGCCTCATCCAAACCCCATCTTTTTGAGGAACATGAATTTTTGGTTGTTGTTTGGATTTTTTTTTTTTTTTTTTGAGACAAAGTCTTATAGTATAGTGCAGGCTGGCCTTGAACCCACCTGTGTAGTCAAGGCTGGCCTTGAACTCACAGAAATCCTCCTGCCTCAGTCTCCCAAGTTCTGGAATTACAGACATGTACCACCATGTCCGGCTAGGATGAGCATGGATTTTGATTTCCTTTTAATGCAGGCGTGGGGGATATATAATCTATAAAGGAATATTATGTTTGCTGCCTTTTTAGATGAACACTCACTACTTAGAGGTTTAGGAGTTTTAATTGGCAAGGACAAAAAGAGTCTTTTAGAATTGCAGAGTTAAGTACATTACCATTTTCTAACACTAACAACAACCATCCCTCAGAGGTGAATTTTCAAAATCTGTCTCATCACCTCTACCTGAATTTTGAGACACACTCGTGCAAACTGTTAGCAAAAACTATTTTAAAAACTGTCTGTACTAGCCCTGTTTTGCAATTACCAAACAAGCGAAGTAAAGAATACAAATCTCTGCTTGCAAAAATAAAAATGCTCCATCACAAGAACTCACAACACAATCTCTTACGTTCTTGATGTTTAAGACAATGCAAATAACTAATAAAAAGCATAAGCAACCAGAAAACAATGTAGACAATTTTTGATTATCTAAGTGAGCCACAATCTAGAAGCTAGTCCAAATATTTTGGAGGTGATCCCTGAACAAAAGCAAACTTATTTTCAGTGATCTCAGTGGGACCTCCAAAACGATATAGGAAAGAAGTAACTCCCAACCTGGTAGATGTCAGATGTGTTGATTTTGTGTTTCATGAAATTGAAGAATAGATTTAAAAAGAAGTTAAGGGTATGAAAGGTTTGCTGGGGAATAGGAATAGCTCTTGAGAGACAGGAGAGGTCCCAAGTGGGTTTTCAAGGCACTTTGTCAAGAGCAATTTATATAGCAAAGTAGATAAAATGTGGATCAAACTAAATATAATCTATAGTAATATAAACATAGCTATGTAGCTAATATTGATAAGATAGTGAAGGAGGGCATGTTGCAAGGGAAGATTATATGAGTGGCAATATTCATTTGACTTGTCTTTAATGTTCAAAATAATAACATTTCTGGGAAGGGGTGGGCCCAGGTATTCTGGTCACCCACCTGGGTATCTGGTGCATGTCTGAACTTAATGGATTATGTACTATTAATTGGAGTATAGCCCTAAGTTGTGTTTATCACTTAGGGATGTGTTTAAGCCTGGCCATTGTGACATTATCTTGAGGCACTGCCTTTTCTAAATGTGTGTTTTGGCACAATTTTGATGTTTTCATTTTTACTGATTTTTTTCGAGTGCCCTGTCTCTTTCTGAGTATATATTAATTTTTATCTAACTTAACTGTAGTAGTCCTACATCAAGTTTAATCAACAAAAGACTCCAAGCATTTCCCATCAGCTGTTTGGACACTCATGCAGAGGCTAATTTAAGGAATTGCAAATATTATTTTAGTAGGAATTTGTAATTCTCCATACACAATGTCAATACTTGCTTGTGTGTCCTAGCTCTCTTCGCCATGAGCTTAGTACCTCATAAGAACTGTTTAAGACCCTCAGGCTCTGTGTGCCACAGCTGTCATATGAGGAGAACCACCTCTTAGCTCAGGGAACCAGGTTGAAGTTTCTTTGAGGGTTGGATTGCCACTTTCCAGATTTCTAGATTCTCAATTCTTAATGTTTTTCAGTCTTTCCAGATTCTGAAGGACATAGCTTTCAGTGTTTCATGGTACAAATTGAATGTAAGTGATATGGTATTATAGGAACATGGCTTGCATTGAAGAACGAGATAGATGATAAAACTGTGAGAGAAAGTGTGGTAATTAAAGAAGCAACACCTGTAGAGAAGAGACCAAAACATGTAGGAGACATAGTTACCTTGTTTGAATGGCTTCTTGTTTTGGTAACCCTGATAGTAGGTGAAAAATTGGTAAGAGCAAAAAAGACTCTTACTACATGGTTAGATTTCTAAATTGTTATGTAAAAATGTACAACTTCTTATAAATTACATTCTATAGGGATTTATTAGAATATCAGTGATTGAAGGAAAATACCAGTTCCACGTTAAGTCTAAGGCATTTGATATTCAGAAAGACAGTGATGTTAGGCTCAAGTGCCTATGTTATAGAGTAATAGTATCACTAAACTTCTCTTCTGGAGGACTAATGACTTCAGGTTTCAGACCAAAAAATTGGAGAAAAAGAAGTGCTACAAGGGTAACCCTAGCCCTTCAAGGTCAGTGAGGACTCAGGACATAAGAGAACCTGCACTGTAACATCCTACAACTCAGTGGTGTCCCAAATTTTCTGTTCAAGGAGATTATGGGGCCACAGAGGAAAGGGATCAATGAGGTATAGCTGGTGGAAATAGGAAAAAAAAACCCCAAAAAACTCTTTAGCAAAAGGTACTCACTAGCGTAGATTTGCTCGATGATGTTTACGTATTTATATCCAGAGAGTTGTAGTTATAAATCCTTTCCTTGTTAGTAAAAATTTCACAGGAAAATGTCTTCAATGAGCCCCAATTTCTCAAGCCTTATTTCCAACAGAACAGCTAGTTTTATATTTTTGAGTATGTAAGGTTTTCTAAGAATTATAATCATCACAACAATTAGATAGTCACAGAGCCGACTTCCTTTACCAAGGACAATTGTATTGTGTATAAGGCCCAGTGCAAAATAAAAGTGGGGGATTCTTTGTTCAAAAAGCAGGAGAAAAGGTATGTATTAAAATAAGAAGGACTATTAGTAAACAAAAGTAAAAGAATAAGGGTAGAGAAGAAGAGTGTGTACAAGAGAACAACGGGGTAGGATCAAAACATGCTACATGCATCTATGAAAAACCACACTGAACCCCAAATTTCTGTAAAATTAGAGGGTATATTTTAAAAGGTATATGCTAAAATGCAAAGCTTTCATCTCTTCCCCCCTAGTTTTTCTCTTCACGATGTTTTTGTAAAAAAATCTTTTCTATTTAATGTTATTCTAAGTATAGAAAGATTAAAACTTCAAATGATTGGTGTGAATTTTACAGTTCATCTTCGATGCTGCAATGCTAATTTTACAGGCAAGCTTAAAAGCCTTCCTGCTCTGTGCAGAAGCAGTGAGGTACACAAACTGTATTTGGAGCTCACAGGCGCTTAGGTATTTTGTTCTTAAAGAACAACAAGAAGCCACACAGAACTGACCCTTCTTCACTTCTTGGATTGTACACCCTTGACCAATGCTCTCTACCTTTGCCTTTGTGGTGAGCAAGGACAGTATGAAAAGAAAAGGGACACTGGGTGACCTTACTTTTTTTCCCTTTATTTTTATTCATTTTCAAAGTAAGTGGTGGCTGAAGCAAGGAAGCCACTGGATGAGGAAATACGTAATTGTGCTCTTTAGTGGTTTGTGTTCCTTAGAAGGCTGCTGATTTCTTTCTGGGTCTCCAGCAAGTCGTGGTTTGGAAGGGAACCATGGGCTCTTGGGGGCCATGAGTGTGTTTTCTTTCTGAGCTGTAGACACGCCATGATCGCTGTGTACTCACGTGGACTCTAGCAGAATTCTCCTGCATTGTGGATCCACAGCAATTCTGTGCTAAAGGGGCATCAGCGATGACATGTGAATGGGCTGTCGAGGGGTGGTGGCAGACACATATACTGCATGGGCATCCTCCGCTCACGAGAACATTTCATTACTCCACTGCATTTTATTTACTAAACACAATTCAGAGGATAAAAAAATATTGTGGATTTCACAATGGTGACAGTAAAACCCTATTAAACCAAATCTTTGTGACTGGAGGGAGTTGAAGGCCCATGAATCTTGCCCTGACTCTCCTAAATTACAAGGAAGTTTGTGCTCGTACTAGACACAGCAATATTTATTGCAGTTATTAAGTATTAGGTGCTGTACCAAGCACCTAATACCTAATAGCCTTTGCATGCCTTATTTTACAATGTATACCCAAATCATAGAGGAAGAAGATGGTGCTGTGGGAACTTGAACCTGAGCAATCTTACAACCCTACAGACTATGGCCTGGTACTCAGGGAAGGGATCTGGGCAGACAAAGTCCTTATAGCTTTCCTGGAGTCAGCTTAGCAGTTGACTCCCAAATTCTATGAAATTATCTTAAAGAATGGTAAAGATGAACACACACTTCTCAGATAAAGAAATACAAACAACAAATAAATATATGAAAACCTGTTCAACACTTACTGGTCACCAAAGAGCTGCAAATGAAAACAACACTAAAATTCTGTTTCACCCCAGAAAGAATGTGTATTACCAAGAAATGAACCAATAGCAAATGCTAACAGGGCCGTGGGGGAAAAGGAACCCTTTCCCCACTCACTGTTGGTGGGAGTGCAGACTGGCAAAATCACTGCAGAAATCAGTGTGGAGATTCTTCAAAAAAAAAAAAAAAAAATAGGATTAGAGGTCCCCATTTGACACAGCTATTCCCCTCCTCAATGTCTTTCCAGAGAAATTAAAAACATTGTACTGTAGGAATATACATACACTCACATTTGTAGCAGTACAACTTTTAATAGCTAAGTCAGGAGCAACCCAAATGCCCACCAACCAAGGAAGGGATAAAAAAAGATATGATCTGTTTTATACAATGGAGTACTGTTAAGCTATAGAGACGGATAAACTGGAGGCTTTTATGAGTAAATGGATGCAACTCAAGACTATAGTTAAAGTGAAATAAACCAAGTGCACATGTGTACATATCTTGTCTCCCTAGTGTGAGACACTGGAAGAGTAAATAAGATCCAAAATAGAGGCTGTGGGGGCTGGAAGATAGCTCAGCAGTCTAAAGCCCTTGCGTAGGCCAGTTTAGGTAACCACAGGGACTGTGGTTCAATCCCTGGCGCCACATGTTTTGCCAGTCCTACCCCCAGGGCATGCTGAGCCAGCCATAACATAAATAAAGAAAGAAAAAGTTAAAAAAAATAGGGGCTGCAGAGATAGCTCGGTAAAATAAACGCGTTCCTAGCAAGCGCGAGGGCCTGAGCTCAATCCCTGGTTCTGAAAAAACAAAACAAAATCCAAAATGTATAATAAATATTGCAAAGTGGGAAATAATTTGGCCAGCATTGACACCAGAGTTCCATCTGCCAACCCACATGCCTAGCCAGCCCCACTCCTGGGGCTTGCTGAGCCAGCCACAGAGTCCTGGCATGGTGGTGCAAGCCTGTAATCTCAGTGCTGGGGAGGTTGAAAAGAGGAGGATCACTTCAAGTCCAAACTGCATACTGAGACCCTGTACCAAAGGCATAAAATGAAAACAAAACATTGAGAGAGAAACTGAGATGAGGGAAAGGAAAAACGAAAGAAAAGCAATATGTTAAGATAGTTATACTACTAATTTCTCTTAGTTCTCTGAAAAGAAATGTTTGTGCTAGTATTGTTTGGACGATTGTTACAGTTTGTATACAGTTGTCGTCCTCCCCTCCCACACAAAGCTTCATGGGGCTGCTTTGGAGTTTATGATCGATTATTATGGGTGTGGGCACTGCCCCTGCCCTGGAGCAGGTGATTTGCATTTCACTGTGAGGAAGGAAGAGAAGTTAGCTGCTTGAGCTGCTGCTAGTCCTCCCTTCCCTCTCTTTCTCTTTGCCACCAAGAAAAGTTGCCCTCTGCCATGTGCTGTTCTGCCTTGGGGCCTGAATATAGACTGAAACCTCCAGCAACTGTGAGCTAAATAAACCTTTCCTTCCCTCATTTTGAGTGTCAGGTATTTGTCATGAAGAGTAACTAAGACAACAATTAAATGCCCGTATCTTGTACCCTGAGTAACTAACTTAAAGGTAACAATGTGCAATGCATTAATCATTGTTACCTTCCTATTTTCTAGTTTTAAAATGTCACTTTTGTTTTGTTTAAAATAAAAGACAAAGCCAGTGTGCCAATATTTACATTTAAAGATACTTATTGCACCATTTTGTGTAACAGTGAAAACTGGAAAGTTGGTAATGTCTAATAATGAATGGTTAAATTTAGCAAATAGTTAAAAGGGGACATTCTGTATTAGTATTTTACTGTTAAATACTAACAATAGCGGCTGGTGAGATAGCTCAGTGGAATAAGAGCCTGGCAAGCACAGGTATCAGGATTTGATCCCCAGTACCACATGCCAAGCCAGCCCCGACCCTGGGTGTGCTGAGCGGGCCACTGAGTCTGGTGCCCAGTGCTGGGGAGACTGAACACAGGAGGGTCACTGAGTCCAAGCTGTGCAGTGAGACCTTGTACAAAAAACATTAAATAAAAAAAAAAAAGAAAGAAGGCAAATATTCTGGGTTTTCCAAAGAAGAAAAGCAGAAGCCACTTCAAAAAATAAATAAATAAAAACAAAATATTAACAATAACAAACATCAAAATGATGATATGCTCTATTAGGTAGAAAAATAATTGCTTACATAAAATATGTATGGTGTAATTGCAACTGAAGAAATATAATATAACCCAGCTACCCCTCTAGAAGTAGCCTCTATACCCATCAACACACAAATGCATAAAGAAAAGGTGGGTCTGGGGAACTAGCTCAAGGGTCTAAGCACCTGCCTGGCAAGCTCCAGGACCCGAGTTTGATCCCTGATATGGCATGCCTTGCTGGCCCTGGAAGCCAGGGTATGCTGTGCCACCCTGAAACTGGACCTGGAGGTGCACACCTGTCATCCCGGTGCTGGGGAGGCTGAGACACAAGCCTCACTATGAGAATAAACTGCAGAGACCCTGTAATAAAGAATTAAATAACATTTTAAAAAAAGTATAAACAGGGACCGTTTTGTTGTGAAGGAAAGAAAATATATATGTATATTTTTATACAAGATAGTTAAGATACAGTTGCTTTCTCTTAGTTCATTGAGAAAAGAAAGGTTTGTACTAATATTATTTAGACATCATGTCTTCATCTTGTCCTCTAAATAGCGACTACAAAGACAACAATATGAAATGCATTAAATTTTTTTGGTCTTTTTAAGACAGGGTCTTGCTATGCAGTTCAGGCTGGCCTTGAGCTCACTTCTGTAGCCCAGGCTGGTCTCAAACTCACACCAATCCTCCTACCTCAGCCTTCCAAGTGCTGGGATTGTTAATTATTATAACTGCCCTACTAAGCTAAGCTGTTTTGAAGTTGTTTCATAGCTATTGTATCTTTTTTTCTCATTAAAATTAATAAAATAAATAAAAAGATAAGCAAAATGTGGTTTCTATACATAATGGAGTATTACTCAGGTATAAAAAGGACAAATTTGAGACATTTGTAGGAAAATAGGTGCACCTGGAAAATATAATGTTCAGTGAAATAGACCAGACATACAAGCTTAAATGCCGTATGGGATCTCTCATTTGATGGAAGCAAAGTACAAATAAAGAACACACTAAAGAATAGATTGTAAGAGACAATGGATAGATCTCTTGTAAAGGGAAGGGGGTCCAGGAGAACCAGAAGGAACAAAGAGGGGCAGGAAAATTGGTAGACTAAAGATAAGCAACATCAGAAACCTAATAACCTGAATGAGTGTAAATGTCACATGCCATAAACATGAGCTAAAATTCATAATATCAATAAGAATGCAAGTGGGAAAGATGATCTAGTGGAGGAGGATGGGGAAAAAGAATTTAAAATAGAAATACAATATATACATATATATCTAGAAAAGATATTAAAATGATAACCATGTTTATCTCAGTAGAATGATAATGAATACTTTTTTTTTCTGCTCCTCTGTATTAAACATTTTCTAGGAACACTATTGCCTGTGTGATATAAATTTTGTGTTGAACTACAGAATTTAATATCCTGAAAATGAAGGGCTGCCTTCTTTTCTCACCTCTCCTTCTTTTGTTCATTCATTACTGGAGGAAAAGAACAGCAGGCCCCTAAAACTGGCTTGTTTTCACATCTAGGGGTTTTTTGATCAAGTGTTATTATGTGTCTGCTTGAAACCTTTGCTTTTCAGAGATACCTGTGGTTGTCTCTTCCCATGCTCAGCCCTTACTCTTGGTTTTAAATTGCTGGTCTCATTTTCTTCACCCTTTTTCTATGCCTATCCCCACCTCTTTTTATTTTGTTTTATTTTTTTATTTGTCTTTTTGAGACAAGGTCTCGCTATGCAGTATAGGCTGGCCTTGAGCTCACTTTTGCAGCCCAGGCTGGTCTCGAACTCTCACCGATCCTCCTACCTCAGCCTCCCAAGTGCTGGGATTACAGGCATGCACCACCATGCCCGGCTCACCTTGCCTTCCCTTTCTACCCAAAAAGGATCCTGGCCACTTCACAAGACATCTCGTTCTGATTTTGCTAACCCACGGTTAGGGCCTGCAGCCTCTGACACATGTTTAAACCTATACTGCATCCTCATGGACTCCATATGCTACTGACTTTCCTTTAGTATTTTTCTGGTTTTGAGATATTGTAGTTGAAGAAGGACTCTGGGGAAAATATCCAATATAAAGTCCATAAAGATAGTATGGTAGTGTCTTAGTTACTCTTCTCTCGTTGCTGAGACAAACACCTGACACTCAAAATGAGGGAAGGAAAGGTTTATTTAGTTTACAGGTACTGAAGATTTCAGTCCATATTCAGCTGGTTCCAAAGCAGACTGGCACATGGCAGAGGGCAACCTTCCATGGTGATGGGCAGAAAGCAAGAGCACTGGGAGAGCTAGCAGTAGCTCAAGCAGCTAACTTCTCTTCCTACCTTACACTGAAATGCAAATCACCTGCCCTAGGGGAGGGGCAGCACCCATTTCCACAATAATCAATTACAAATTCCAGAAGCCACCCCATGACTGCATGAGGCTTTGGGGGGACACCTATACACAAACCATAACAGTTAGACTGCATCATTCCCAATTATTTACTCCCTTTAGGTTCTACCCCTGCTTGTCCAGGCCCTTTGCCATCTGACTCTGTGGCAATTCCCAGTAGAATAGGAGGAAAGCATTCTCCTCCACACAGAAGCTGGACTTGGCCATAGGACTTGGGTGAAAGGAAAGGTAGTAGAGATGACCCAAAAAGCTCTGCAGTTTTTCCATTGTTTGGTTTGGTTCCTTCTGTCATCTGCTGTGTGAAGAGCATGGTAACAACTTCCCAAGGGGAAGCTGGGGCAGAAATATGAAGAGCCATGAAGCAGAGCCAAGCGCAGGTGCAGAGAGCTTAGAGTCAATCCTGGCTGACCCACAAAAGTATGTTGGGGATGCTACTGACAATTTGGAGCTATTGGTAGCTGTTATGCTATTGGTTACATAGCTGTCAGTTAGGGATGAAAAACTGATAAATGCAGGAAGCAGTAGTAGCACTATCTTTTCATTGATTAAGCATTGCTTAGAAATGCGGGTGTTGAGATATAAGCATTCATTTAGTTGTAAAATAATACACCAGCATCCTCAGAGTCCTCAGAATAATTTTATTCCTTCCCCAAACATAGTATTCACTAGAATCCTGAAAGATAAAGCATGATTTAAAAAAATGGTAAAAGCCGGGCGTGGTGGCACATGCCTGTAATCCCAGCACTCAGGAGGCTGAGGCAGGTGGATCAGTGCAAGTCCGAGACCAACCTGGGCTACAAAAGTGAGCTCAAGGTCAGCTTGAACTGCATAACGAGACCCTGTCTCAAAAAGACAAAAAAAAAAAAAAAAAAAAAAAAAAAAAAAAAAAAAAAAAAAAAAAAAAAAAAAAAAAAAAAAAAAAAAAAAAAAAAAAAAAAAAAAAAAAAAAAAGGAAAAAATTGCAAATTGGAAAAAAAAAAAAAAAAAAAGTCATTCTCTCTCTTGAGTGCTGTCCCAGTGTTACTGGAAGTCAAACACTGGTTACTGTCATCTACACGTGGTGGCAGAATGGGATGGGAGTGGGCCAGAAGGAGGACGTAGGACTGGGAAAGAGCCTCCCACCCACTGCTGGTAAACAGATCATCTCACTGCTGGCCTTCAACCACAGGGCCAGGAGGGGCTGTGCGGGTCAGAGGTCAGCCTCTGCTCCTTGTCCTCTGCCCTCATTCCTAGCACACACTAAGAAAGGGCTGTGTTGCCCCCAGGCCAGTTCATCCAGGATGCAAGGTAGGAAGTATGGATGAGAGCTATGTGTCGGTGCCCACTCTGCCTTGATGATACTTTGAGTCAAGGTTTAAACCCATGCATGGTGGCAGTGGTACAGGCATGGAGGGAGCACCTGGGTTAGTGCCGCTCTTCAACCTTTAGTTTCCCTTCCAGGAGGATATGATTGTGTGTGCAGAAGCTGAACGGTTCTCTTCTCTTATTCCCAGTGTACTGTTGGTCTGCACTGTTTCTCTATCTTTTCAGTGGGTAGAAAGTACCTCAGCCATGCTGTCGGGAGACTTAGGAGCACACAATTAAGACTTGCTTAAGGGTGAGCGCCCTGGAGTATGCGCTCTGGATCCAAACCCCAGTGTTACCATTTAGTAACCCTATGGCTTCTCAGGAGACTCTTCACTGCTCTTGCCTCTGTGCTCTGGACTGTAAGCTAGAGACAGTAAGAGCACCTTCTGTATAAGCTTGTGGTGAGGATTAAACAGGGCAGAGGATCAAATGGTGTAAAAGAACCAAATTAATTCATGTGAAGTACTCTGAACAGTGCCTGGTGCATGATAACAGCCTGGCATCTCCTCTTATTATACTGTTGTTTTTCATAGGCAGGGACTCAAAAGCTAACATTCTATTTGTGAAGAAGTGAGGTTGGGAAGAAAGAGAGAAAGAGCAATTAATACCACGACAGCTTGTGTTTCAGCAGCATAATGGCATTCAACAGATGGCACCGGAGAGAGAAATGATGGAGATGGGGACTTGCCCAGGGACGACAGGCTCCTCCCGGAGCCTTGGGATAAGGGTCCGGCAGCAGCAACTCAGTGGAGCACTGCTGGGCTCAGCGGTCCTGACAGGCAACTGGGGCTGCAAGTTTCCTTCCTGTGGATGAGACTGGTCGGCGGGATCCACTTGGTCTCCCCACTCCACTTCTTTTATTACTGCTTTCAGCCTGCGCTGGTGTCTCTGGGGTGTGTGGCCACTGTGTGAGAAGGATCATCCAAGCACCTGGGCTGCATTTTACTCAGTGCTCCCCAGAGCTAGGGATGGGGTGAAGAGGGACTTGGGCTTCAAGGAATAAGGCAGGAGGAGTGTGCAAGTGTGTGCATGTGTGTGTTGAACAGAGTGCAAGTGTACACAGATAGGCAGTGTGAGTGAATGGCTTGGGAAGTGACTAGGCAGAAGGTGGATAGGGTGGTACTTGTGGAGTGGAAGGTAGAATCCAGGAAAACCAACCTCCTTTGCCCTGAGTTCTTTTTTTTTTTTTTTTTTTTTTTTTGGTATTTTGGGCAAGGGTCTACAAGGTGTTCAGGATCTAAATCAGACTCACAGTGATCTGCCTGTTTACAGCCTCCCAAGAGCTGGGATTATAGGCACGCGCCACCACGACCAACCTCAATTGCCATCTCAACAAGCCACATGGGGGGCTGGCACTTTAATCCACTAATCTATTTGGCCAGCCCTTGCCCTGAGTTCTTAAGATACTATTCGTTCTGCTAAGAGAAGGTCAAGAACGATTTGCCCACTGAAAGTTCAGAAAGCTCAGCCCTGGATCTTCACATCTTCATTCTTTTCTTTCTCTTAAGTTTGTTTTTCATAGCGCGTGTATGTAGCACACACTGACTGTGTAAATGCAGGGAGTAGGTACGCATATATAAAGTACCTCAACTGTCCTTGTTCCCATTTTCCTTCCCCCCATAACGGGTCTCCCTTTCCTCTTTCCACTGCCTGGCAAGTACAAGGTCCCGAGTTCAATCCTTGGTCCTGAAAAAAAAAATCGCTTATTTCCTATTGTCTATCTCTTCATTAGCTCTTTCAATTATTTATACTTTGGGCTTCTCATGTAAGAGAATTTATATATTTAACCTTCTGTGTCTGATTTAGTTTACCTAACGTTATTGCTTCCAAGAACATGCGTTTTCCTACAAGTGATTCCAGTTTATACTTCTTTGTGGCAGAGTAACCAACTATCGATGGATATATATATATATATATATATATATATATATATATATATTCTAAAATTAGGTATTTATGATTTGTGTTACTACAGTGCAGGCCCCTGCTGGAGAGTGAGTTCAGTCATTATCATTATTTTACCAGATGGGAAGGACCTTTGAAGTCTTGATGACCATGAGATGTTTCCCCTACAGTACTGAGCTATCCAGGGTCACCCAGATGTGCTTCCCCAGCTGTCTCCCAGAGCCCGGGCTGGCAACAGGCGCTTGCTGGGAGGGTCAGCAAGGGGTGGCTTAGGTGGGATGTGTAAGCGTGAGAGGACTTCCCAGAGATGGGAAAAGATGACTTTTGGATGAATTCTTAAGCTTTGTCTTTTAAAACCTTTTTCTGTTTATGAGGAATCAAAATGAACGGTGTAACCTTACTACCTAAAGTTGAAAGGGTAGAGAAGGAAGGAGAGCTGGAGAAAGAGAGTTAGTTTCAGAGTTCACTTTGGAGCTTACAAGGAAGGTGAAAGAGGAGAAGTGGGGAGTGGGGAATGAAAGAGAGAAGAGAGGAGAAAAGAAGGAGGGAGGAATGGAGGAAGGAGAGAGAATGAAGGGAGGAAGGGAGAGAGGAGGAACGGATAGAGAGAGGAGGGAGGAAGAGAGGAGAGAGAGACCCCCACCTCCTGGCTAGCCCTGGGCTACCTCTAAAGGCCACCGGAGGGTTCCAGGGCTCTGCCACCCAGGCTGTGTGGGAGTGGGTTAGGATGGAGCCCAGCCTGAAAGCAGATGAGATGCCAGCTGGGCCTCCCAGGTGACACTTGGCAGCCAGTTTAGGTCATTTGCATTTTCACAGCCAAAGGCTGCTTGCAAGATGTTTTCCACAGATATTCAGGTTGCTGGATTCCAAAGCATCCCCAGGGCACCCCTGGCCTTGCTTTTCCATCTGGCAGGGCAGCCAACTTCCCATTTCTTAATTGCCAAGAGGGCAATGCCAGGGGTTACACGCCTGCGGGAATTATAGGAACAACAATACCGGGGCCCATATTTTCCTCTCCTCCTTCCCTGCCTCCCTCCCACGCAGCCTCCCTTGCTTCTTCATCCTCTGCTCTGTCAGGCTTTTGAAATATGTGATTCCTGGAAGGGAGCGGAATG
This sequence comes from Myocastor coypus, assembly GCA_004027025.1. NCBI lineage: Eukaryota > Metazoa > Chordata > Mammalia > Rodentia > Myocastoridae > Myocastor > Myocastor coypus. The sequence goes on along the minus strand of PVJA010020994.1, from coordinate 11,825 downwards.
CAGGAGCAGTGCAGACCTCAGGCCGAGTGTCGCCAGCCCGCTGCCGGATGCACCAGATGCACGAGGTGTGTGGGAATGGCCGACACTTCCTGTCCAAGGAACGTAAGTGTCTGGGACATCTGTGTGCCGATTTTCTACCGCTGCTCTGATAAATGAATCACCACAGATTTGTGACTTCGAACAGCATCCACTTGTTTTCTCTCAGCTCTGAAAGCCACGAGTCTGGGGACTGCATGGCTCAGCCCGGTTCTCTGCTTATCTTCCAGGTGAAGCAAGGCAGGGCCTCTCTCTGGAGCCCTGGGTACAAATCTGTGTCCAAACTCCTTAGGGCCGTGGCTGAATTAAGTCCCTTGCCGTCACAAGACTGCATTTCCCCGGTTGGTTGTCAGCCTGGGGCTGCCTGCTGGCTCTTTGGGCTCCCCTTCCCACCCCGGCTTTCCACATGCCGCCTCCAGCCCCCAAATCAAGTCTCACTCAGGCGGATCCACTTTTTCCTATCTGCTGCATTTCTGATTTCCAGCCAGAGAACTTTCTCTGCTTTGAAGGGCTCAGTGACTAGAAGGAAGAACCAACCTGGTTAGAACAGGCTAATCTTCCTATTATGATTATGATTATTATTATGATGTTTTTTTTTTTTTTTTTTGTCTTTTTGAGACAGGGTCTCGCTATGCAGTTCAGGCTGGTCCTGAGCTCACTTTTGTAGCCCAGGCTGGTCTCGAACTCGCACCGATCCTCCTGCCTCAGCCTCCCGAGTGCTGGGATTACAGGCGTGAGCCACCACACCCGGCCTATGATGATGATGATTATAATTTTGTACCAGGAATTTAGCTCATGACCTCACATTTGCCAGCCAGATGCTGTGCTGTGAGCCATATCCCCAGCCCTTTAACCTTCCGATTTTAAGATGGTTGTTAATAATCACCTTGCCTGCATTTCTCTTTGCTGAGACAAAATACCCAACACTCCACGTTAAAGAAGGAAGCACTTGTTGCAGCTCACAGTTTGTAGAAGTTCCAGCCCACAGTTGGTTGGCTGCTGGGCAGGGTGGCCTGGTAGAGGGAAATCACAGGCAGAAACTGTCTATGACCATGCAGGGCAGGCAGAAGACAAACAGCAGTGAAGGAGCAAGCAGCAAGCAACTGCGGCAGCCCCCTTTCTTTCTTTCTTTCTTTCTTTCTTTTTCTTTTCTTTTTTTTTTTTGTACAGGGTCTCACTATTGACTCATAGTGATCCTCCTGCTTCTACCTTCCAAGTGCTGGGATTACAGGTGTGTGCCACCACGCCAGGACTCCATCGCCAACTCAGTGCACTCAAGAGTGGGGTCAGTGCAGCAGGCGGGGCCAGGAGCCGAGCCCTGGCCCCTGTGCTTCCCTAAGCAAGCCCTTAGTTCATTGAGCTATACTGCCAGCCCTTCCCTCTCTGTCTTTTGTATATTTTTGGTTAATTAAGTCTATTGGTACATTTTAGGTCTACATAATGATCACATTCATCATAGGGAATTTCTGTCTCTACGTAATGTAACTTGATTTTCTCTGCCTGTACATAATACGAGTTGAGCTTTTTCCTTTCCCCTACCTCCCTTCAACCTCTCTTCCCCTCTGATTTAGAGAAACTCTCTTTCCACTTTTTCTTATTTTCTTTTCCCCTCCTCCCTTTCCCCCAACTACTCTCCTTAGTTTCCCATCCCATGTGAACATTTTCTTCGTATTTCACAATAATCTTTTTTTAAAATTTCACAATAATCTATTACACTTTTTTTTTTCATTTTATATATTTGGTACAAGGTCTCACTACACAGTGATCCTCTTGTTTTCAGCCTCCCTAGGCCTGGGATTACAGGTGTGCACCACCATGCCCAGACTTAACCTCCAGCTCACGGAGGCCTGGGGGTGGAGCTGGAGCAGCATGAGGGACGGGGGATCAAACCCTGGTCTCTGTGCTTACCTAAGCAAGCACTTAGTCTGCTGAGCTATCTTGCTGGCTTTCTCTGGCCCTGTTACACATTTTGGTCCTTTACCCTTATATTCTATCCAAGCTACCTACACTTAGGTTGGGTATCACTCACACTCAGGGTAATCCCGTCATCACAACCCTAGATCCAGCCAACTCTGAAAGCCCCACTTAGGACCCCATGAGGCTTTGGGGGGACATATAACACAAGTCAAATTTTCATCCATCTTCAAAGTTCCTTTTGTGATGAAGGAGCGTAGTCATAGGCCCCAGTGAGTGGTTTAGGTGTAGCCATCTAGGAGGAGCACTGCTTGGCCTCCGTCACTCCATGGATGATTCTTTGTCTTGACAGTCTGAGGGTGACAAAGTGCTGCCATTTCTGTCAGGGAGTCTGTCTTGTGTTTTTCTGAGACCCTGTAGAGGGCCATGCTGAAGCCAGAGGCAGGGTGGAACACAGGACACTTTGGCTTTCCCAGGGGAAGTGCTATCCCTATTTGGAGCTGAGAACTGTTGAACTGAATCACCTTGTGGAAGTCAGAACACATACCTCCTCTCTCATGGTGAGGCCATGAGACATAGAAAGGTGACAGGACTGGGCCAAGGGCCGAGGCCACCCTAGAATGGAGAGTTTAGAAAGCAGCTTCTGTAAAGCTCAACAGGCAGCTTTTCAGACAGATCCCATCTCTCTCAGAGCTTTTGCTTTCTTTTCTTTTTTCACTCAGCCTATAAAGACATGCGGCTCACCCAGACTGCAGAGCCTTGAAGATATAACCAGTTGGTTTCCTTGGCTCTAGAAAATTCAAGCCAATAACATTTTGGGTTGAACATGACCTTTTGACCTTTCTGGAGCCTGAGGAAACCTTGGTTGTGATGGTCAGCCAGACATGCTCCATCTTATTCTTATACTCCTTGCAATTTCTGTTTCAGTGTCCTGGGTATCCTGGTCTTCAGATCTCTTCTGTCCTCCCACATTTATGCAAAGGCCCAGGACCCACTGGGCCAACTGGTTTGATACCTCTGAAGAAGGAGACTTGGGAACTAGAGGAATTGCTTCCCTGTTTCCTCCTTTCTAGCCGACAGCTCTATCAGATCTGCAGGCGGCAAGCACATTTCAGAAGGAGGTTGCTCTGGTCTCTTCTTTATCACAGTCTAGAGACATGCACCTCCCAGGGATTTACATAAGATAGAGCAAAGTGCTCTGGCTAAGAATATATCCACCCCCTTCCCTGAGCAACGAGCCTGGGAGGTGAGGAAACTGACTCACTGCCTCTCTGACTCAATGAACAGACAAATACAGTGTATGAAAAAACTACTGGATTAATGACGGGGGAGAAAAAAACCCCATATTTTTAGCACCCAAGGGCAGAGTTAGTTGCTACAAAGTCCTGGAGCATGGAAGAGATTTTGTATATGTGCTGCCAAAGTGAACACATAGAAGGTAGAAGTTTTTACTTAAAAGCTTTTCTCTTCAATACTTAGACATATGCAGCAGTGGGCTTTTAATAGCCAGTGAGGCAAGAGAATAGAAAACTCAAAATTAGGAAAATAGCCAGTGATATGCTTATCAACAGCAGTACAGAGTGGCTGGGGATTTGTCTGTGAAGACCAGGCAAGGCTGGTTTTTGCCCAAATCAAAAACTTCATTTGACTGCCAGGTTCTGCCTCTGTGGAGCCAGAGGGCTACAGGGTGCATATAGGTCAGTGTCACTTCTGCCTGGGCAGAAAGCAGCAGTGAGCTTGGGCTACAGTGAAACCATGAGTATGGCAGCTCATGAGGGTACCCAAGAGTCTTCTATGGGACTCTCCAGACTTCTGCTGCCATCTTGTCCCCAGGAAGAAGCATACCTGTTCCCTGAAGTTCACCGCAGTGTCCCCTGATAGGCACAGTGACTGGTGGTTTAGAGGTTCAGAGGTTTCTCTAAGTGGGGCACCTACCACCATTGCTTCTAGAAGGTTCCCAGGCATTGTGCAGGGTTTCCTTCAGCCCAGTACCTGATATGCAAGTGTACAGAGAATAGGGAAAATGCTCCCAAATGGCCAGTGTTGAACAGTGATGGTCTGGTGAGTGCAGATCAAGGGCTAGGATTTGGGGAATCTGTTCCTAGGGAGAGACACTGCTGGGTGTATATCCAGTAGCCATTCTTACTCCTTCTTCTTTGTTGAGGGTATCTTCCTCCTATTATAGACACTGAAGATCAATTTTAGCTAACAAACATGATAGCTGGGACTTTGGAGGTATCAGTTCATCACTTAGTAACTCTCATTCTTGGTCAATTAACTCTTGGGTGCCTCATTTCCTCATCTGTAAGTGAGTATAATATTACTATCGCTCTAATTAGTAACTTTGAAGTGTGCATTGAACTAAGTAATTTTTTATGATAGTATACTAATAACAATATGATATTCTTCTAACAAGATTGCTAGTAGGTGCCAGATGCTAGCTATACTGTTAGTATTGGTCACCTTCACAATGAAGCTCAGGTATGGACATGTTATACATGACTGGCTAATTGAAATCCAAAGGAATCTTTTGGAGACTTCTGGGAAGTAAGCAGAAAGATGTGGACATTGTTCATTTTTAGCTACTTGTGCTCCAGTCCCTGTGCAACGCTTGAGATTGCAGAGACTATTCCCACCCTGGTCAGCCTGAGTGGATATTTTGTTAGTTGGGTTGGGATGAGGAATTGCCCTCATTTTTATTTTTTAAATTAAATTTTTTTCTTTCTTTCTTTATTTGATACAGGATCAGTAAAGACTCAGGATCTATCTGTGGATGTCTGCAGAGAGAAGACTCACCCCGGATGTGGGTGATACCAACCCATAGGCTTGTGAGGCAAAGGAGAAGGAAGTCTCCCCATTTATCCATTGGAGGAACAACAGTCTTCACCATTGCATTTGGGTAATTTTCTCCAGTTCCTTCAGGCTTCCGGTGCAATCTTCAGCCTTCCAACACAGACTATTGGGCTTCCCCCCAGGATCTGTGTGGACTCTGAGTGAGTCTAGGCCTTTGACCTTCAACTAACTCCTCTGACTCTCCACCATACAAACTGCCATTTTGTTCTGTGGGTGGCCATTATAAGCTTATCTTTTAAATCCTTTATATAATCACATACATATTTTTATATTAAATTTGTTCCTCCAGCAAACCCTAACTAATACATTCATACGGCAAAAATAGCAAACTGAAGAAGCGCACAACGGAAAATCTTTTGTGTGTTATTCGTGTTCCCAGGCCCCAAAAGCCAGCTAACCATTGCTTGTATTCTTTTATTTCCCCTCTCAGAGGGTTTAGAAATAAACATAAAATAAATACAAGCACAAAAAGAAACTATATTCTTTTTCCTTTTTGCAATGTAAGTGTTATGATGTTATATAGAATGTTCTGTACCGGACTTTATCCAATTAGTCCAACTTTGAGAGCTTTCTATAGCAAAATACAAAGAACTTTCTTATTTGTTTATGCAGTCACAAAATACTGCATTGAATTTGTTTAACTAGGCCCTTACTGATAGGAATCCAGGTCCTTTCTAGTCTTTTCATTGACTGTAATGGTGCAATAAATAAATCATATACATGCCATTTTGTAGATATGCAAATATATGTTGGGCAAACTCCCCAAAGTGGAGCTACGGATGGAAGAGCGCATACATTTGTAATTTTGATAGCTTTTGCTAAATTGGTATCCATATGGGTCGTGCAAATTTATACTCCCACCAGCAAGGTGTGAGCGGGTCTGTTTCCCACAGCCTTGGCAACAGAACATAGCATCAAATTTTGGATTTTTGCCAATTTTATGGTGAAAAAATTACATGTTAGAGTAATTTCAATTTGCATTAGAAGTGAAGCAGAACATTCCAGATATAGTTAATAATAATTTATATATTCTTTGAATTGTTTGTATTTGTTTTTCTAGTAAGTGACTAGACTTTTTCTTGTCCATTTCTGGAGCTATTTACATACTAAGATTCTTCTGTGTCTATGATGGGTTCTAATGTTTCCCACTAGGTTATTTGTCTTTTCTTAGAATATGATGTTTGACTATGCAGTTTATATAGCTCTTTTTATATAGTTGAATCTATCAATTTTTTTTTTGTGATTTCTAGATTTTGGTATAGTTACCAAGACTTCCATATTTTGAGATTATGAAAATTATTTTATGTGCTCATTTGTTGTCTTTATTGATTTATGGTTTATATTAAAGTTTTGATCTATATGGCTGATGTTTGATATATGAGCCCAACATTTATTTTTCTGAAATAATTAATAATTGTCTCACCATTGTTCAATAGTTGTTTTTTTCCAAAGAGACAGCATTTGTCCCTTTTTCTGTACTTTGCTTTCTATTCTATTGCTTCCTTTATTCAAGAAATAGTACTACTTTTTTTTTTTTTTCTTTTATGTGTTTAGAAAAGTCTGCAGGGCTTACAGGGTCTCGCTATGTAGATCCAACTCATAGCGATTCTCCTGTTTTCAGTCTCCCAAGCTCTGGGATTACAGGTGCTTGCCCTACCTCAATCATCTTCTCAGTGCACCCCCCGCAGGCGGAGCCCCCACGGCACGCCGGGGATAGAACCCTGGTTGCTGCGGTCTACTGAAGCAGGCACATTAGTCTCCTGAACTATCAGGCTGGCCCAGTACTACATTGTTTTAATTAGTGACACTTTGTAGAATATTTTTATATCTGTTAATCACCTTTCTTTGATCTTCCTTATTAGAGCTTGCCTTGCAATTGTTTATTTTTCAACATGAATTTTTAAATACTTTTGTCTAGTTTAAAAAGCTCTAATTGCAGTTTTATTGAAATTATACTAAATTTAAAAATCAAAGTAGAAAGATTGGGGCCAGGGAGATAGCTCAGTACAATAAGCGCCTGCCTGGCAATTGCAAGGTCTTGAGTTCAATCCCTAGAACTGCAAAAAAGGAAAAAAGAAGAAAAAAAGAAAAAGAAAGATTAGCATATGTTTAATATATGGCAAGAAAATGACGTGAAGCATCTTGTTAAGAAGTATAGCACACACACACACACACAAAAAAAAAAAAGAAATATATTACAAGTATGTTTTCTCCTTTGTTTATGTGTCCTGTTGTGACTTTCTGGAACATTTAAGGATATTTAAAGTTTTGTATCTTATATAATTATTATTAAATTTATTTCTAATAAATGTATGTTTTCCATTATAGCTCTTGCTAATGTGAGCAGAATCACTTCCTCTAGGTTAACCTTATCCCTTGTATCTATTGATTTCTGTATATAAATTTTCTACTTCACAATATTTTTCACTTTTTTAATTGCTTTTAATAGTCCTTTAAACTTTTCTTTTCTTGGGTTTTCTAGGTAAGGAATAATGGAATCCATTAATAGGCCTGGTTTGGTCTCTTTTTCTCCATTTATATACATTAGATATTTTTATGGACATTCTACTGGTTATCGTGACAGTAAAAATTGATAAAAATAATAGGGGGTCTGCCTGACAAGCACAAGGTCCTGAGTTCAATCCCTGGTACAGAAAAAAAAATGCTAATAGGGGGATTGAATAAATTTGGAACCATAGTGGGTAATTTTCACATATCTTTCTCAGTTACTAATAGAAAAAATACACAGGACGATTAATAAGCTACATGACTGGCAAAGTTGACCACCACAGATGTTGAGACCCAGCACTCAGAAATTTCAAAGTGCACCTCCTTTTCAAGTGTATTTGAGACATTTATTGAAATTGATTATATGTTAGGAAATAAATAAACTTAAAGACTTAAAGAGTGGAAGTCATACAAAAAACATTCTTGGCCCAGCCAAATAGCTCTGAAGATTAAAGTGCCTCCTTAGGCAGATGCAGGGGCCAAAGGTTCGACCCTGCTGTGTTGACCCTGCCCCCTGGGTGCACTGAGATGGTGATTGAGACTGGGTGTGGTGGTGTGTGCTGGTGTATGACTGTAATCCCAGCACTTGGGAGGCTGAAAACAGGAGGATCACTAGAGCCCAGTCTATGTAATAAGACCCTGTAAATCATGTCCTAAATAATAAAAAAAAAAGTTCTTTAACCACAGTGAAACCTACTTAACTAGAAGAAAAGTAACTAGAAAATCCATAACTGTTTAAAAATTAAACCATATTATTTAACCTTTATTATTATATTGCGCTTTATTATTATGTTATTTAAACCATATTATCTTAAACTTTGAATGGGTTACAAAAGAAGTTAACTATAAAAATAAGAGACCATTCCTACCTCAATGATAATTTAAATATGACGAATTGCGATAAAGTTAAAATGATGTTTAGGGAGAAAGACATAGGAATTAAATGAATATATTTCTAAATTAAATTATCATGATTGACTATTTTTTCATGGGAACAGTGACTGTATATAGCACAAGAAAACTTAATCTTGCATAATTCTAGTGTAGAACAAAGTATAAATATAAATTTTCTGTATAGCTGTTGGGAGCTGCAGGAGCTAGGAAATGGATCAAATGTGTTTAAATGGAACTGAGCCTCAGTGCCTAAAGTGAACAAGCTGCCTAGTCATCCTGACTGGTTAATGTCAGCCACTAGTCACTATCTTATGTCATGTGTCACTAATTTTGCAAAAGGTATAAATAAAAGCAGATTTCACTGTGCTGACGCGTGAGTCTTGCCCATCAGGCAGACTACTGACCACCTAGTCCAGCTTTTGTCTTCTTGTCTACCTTTCTCATTCCTGGACATGTGTCTCCCTGGGATAGAACTGTTCGCAGTTAAGATCAATGGATCTCTATAGTAGCAAACCTGCTTGGTAAATGGTGCCCTGTATTTCATAGTATTCATCTTCTACAACTGCTCAAATGAAGCTAGCTTCTAGATTTTTTTTTGTACATGGTCTCATTACACAGCTCAGATTTGTAGTGATCCTCCTGTCTTCAGCCTCACCAGCACAGAGATTACAGGGGTGCACCGCCACACCAGGTCTCAGCCAGCTCAGTATGCCCAGGGCAGGGCCGGTGTGGCATGTGGTGCCATAGATCAATCCTGGTCCCTGTGTTTGCCTAAATAGGTTCTAGTCCACTGAGCTGTACCACCAGCCTTAGCTTTTAGATTTAAAGCATATTAAATTTAGTTTTACATATTGTATTGTTCATTATTAGAATATGCTACCCTAAGTAGTAGCATTAATTATATTTTGTTAAAATAAGTATGAGAAAATACTATTTCATGGCGATAGCTTTCCAAATGTCTTCTGTGTACTGTTAAATGGAGCAGTCAATTATATAGCATTACCAGATGAAGTTTGGGATAATTGTTCTCTTTTGATTAGATGAAAGAGATTTTTGTTCTTTGTTTTTGTTTTCTGGGATGAAATAAAATATATTATTTGTGAATAAAAAGAAAGTAAGGCTGAAAAATCTATTATCTCAATACATTTAATAAGTAGGAAAATAGTAGCACATTAGATCTAAGGACTGTGGAAGAAAAAAGACACATAAATGAAGAGAAGAAATTAACAGTACAGGGAAAATTGCATGAGAAAGAACTAATAAAGCCAAAGTTGGTTCCTTCTCAAGACTGGTGATCCAACCAGGGGCAGGCTCTACAAAGTGCATGTGATGTAAGGGCTCATTAGAATAGAGAAAGATATCTTAATATTGATAAGAAAAAGATAGTCTTTTTAAAAAGGAACCAAGACCTGAAAAGAACAACACAACTTTCATTAATGAAAATTTTGATGCTCACTTACAAAGAGCTGGCCAAGTTGTTTGATGTTCAGGGAAGTTTAAATTAAAACCACAGTGAAGTACTCACCCTCCCTGCCAAAATAGATATTAGAAGGACCAATACTGCCAAGCATGGCTGAGGATGAGCACCCACTAGAATGGTCAAACAACTCTACTAGGAATGCAGACGGGTACCACCACTTTAGAAGACCTAGAAATTTCTAGTAAAGTTAAAAACATGGATACTTCAGGATTTATCAACTCATTCCTAGATAAGTAGCCAACTGAAATGCATAGATAAGGTGTGATCAAAAATTATGGTGAATGTTTGTCATAATGACAAATTACCGTCAATTCCTCTCAAAATATTCCTCCTCTGAAAGGTACAACGGATACTGTGAAAAGGAAAGAAATTGTTCAGAGGGAAGGAAGAACTCAGATTTAAGTTTTTTCTCTCTCCTTTTAAATATATATATATATATATATATATATATATATATATATATATATATATATATTAGTACAGGGTCTACTGAGTCTCACTACATACGTAGATTGGACTCATAATGATCTGCCTGTGTTCAGCTTCCCAAAGAGTTGGGATTACAGGTCTGCACACCACCACACCCAGTCTCAATCACCCTCTCAGCATGTCCTGGGGCCCGGGCTGGCACAGCATGCCTGGGATTGATCCCTGGCTGCTGTACTCTGCCTAAGCAGGCACTTTAATCCACCAAGCTATATGGCCAGCACTTTTCATAATTTTTTGACCTATCTTACAGGCTTATATTTGGCAATCTGAACAACTAATTTGAAGACAACAATATGCAATGCAACAACCACTGTTGAATTCCTGTTATTTTGTTTAGTGAAATTCTGTGTTGTTTCTAATTTTTTAAGCTATTTTTTATATTCTCTTAAAAAACACACAAAACAGCTTCATTTTGAACACATTTATCCCATTGTTCCTGTTCTTTCTGAAGCAGTTCTAGAATTCTTTTGTAAGACACTTGTAAATGTCTTTGTGCTGGCTTGGATGCCCAAGTGTCCTGGATTCATTCAAAATGTTTGATTTTCATGGTCATCCTGACTTTGAAAACATTAGGATTTTCTTAAAAGAAAGAAATGAAAAAACCTTTGTTGAGGAGGACATGGAGAAGATCAGTGGTTGGGAGATGGGAGGAACCTCTGCCCTCAGGCAGGAGGGCTGAGATGGTGGACTTTTGACAGGGAAGGGGCTTGACACCTAAAGTGCTGACTGGGGTTTCCCTTGTGGTGCAGAAAGGTATCCAGGACTGGGATGGGAAAGAAGGAGGAAGTGGTGATTGGGAAGATGAGTTGTTGTTTTGGGGAGCGGGCCATGTGGAATCAGGGCCATGATAGTTTAGCAGTCGGTATTCAGGCTGGAACCTATCAGAGAAGATCTAAAATTTTCATGGTGCCAGATCCAACGCAGAATGTGGATGAGAACACATTGTAATTTTTTTTAATGAGCATGCCTTTCTACTGGGTGACACTGGGCAGCAGCATTCATAGTATTTTTGTTGATACCTTAGAAAAGCATGAGAGAGAACTTGCAGGACTGCATCAGAAAGTGGCAAGAACAGTGTATTTGATGTAAGGAGGAGCCTTTTGAGTGGGATAAATAGCAATGTGTCTGTTATATAAATATTTTTATTGATAATAAATACTTTTAATTTCATTGATTACTGTATTTTTGATCATGTCTTGTGTACAGTGGAAGGCAGGTAGGAGAATGCTCACTGCCACCTTGTCTGTAACAGCACAATATTGGAAACAGATGCTCTTCAACAGATACAGGTATGTGTCATGATGCATCATCATACATACATGAATTAAATACATGGGTACAATCACAGGGTTCAACATGGATAGTCTCACAGGCAAACATCCTGTACAATTCCATCCAAATAAAATACAAAAACAGGCAAATCCAAATTATGGTGTTAGACTAAACATTTGTTGAATCACCTGTGCGAGATGCCATGGCTATAAAACTGAATAAACTATGGCTAGAAATTAACCTGGTGTCTGCCTTTGGGGAAAAGAGAAAGCCTCCAGGGAGGTTTCTGCATTGTTCATAATGTTGTTTCTTGATCTGAGTTATGACTACAAGGATGTCTTTACTTGGAGATAATTTATTGCACTTATTAATCATGCAG
>PVJA010020993.1:0-36145 GCA_004027025.1 Myocastor coypus | reverse complement strand
TTGGTGAGATGAGCTTTAGGAGGCTTAGATTCAATAACCTCCAATATTACAAGCTTCACAGAACATTTGACAGTGTATGTATCTGCTTCCTCTTAGTCCAAAGAGAAGTATATTCTTTTCCTTTTTTTTTTTTTTCTAAGCAACATCAGTAGGGAGGTGGGTCATGCCCACACACTATACTCTGTAGAACGATTGTGAGGACAATATGCAATATGTCAACTTTCAAAAAAAAAGAAAGGGGAAAAAAAAAAAAGTAATGTTGATTTAAAAGTGTTAATGTTTAATTGTTTGATCAATCTTATATACCTATATGTATTAATCTAAACTGATCTGATGATGAAAATATGTAATATAACCATTGTTAAATTTAAACAATAAAAATATTAAATTTTAAAAAAGTAGTATTCCCATGTCCAAAAGATGCTTGGCAGAGCCCAGGAGATAGCTCAGCAGCATAAGCACCTGCCTGGCAATCACAAGGTCCTGAATTAAATCCCTGGTACCCAAACAAAACAAAAACAGAAGCTCTGTGAAAGGTACAGTAGGAGATGAGTTAAAAATATTAACTGTAGGGCCAGCAAGATAGCTCAGCTAGGGCCGGCCAGATAGCTCAGTGGCCTAAAGCACCTGCCTAGGAATAGCACCTGGGGATTGGGTTTGATCCCCAGGAGTGTAGTGCTGCCCCCGGGGGTGCACTGAGAGGGTGACTGAGACTGGGCATGGTGGTGCATGCCTGTAACTCCAGGCTTGGGAGGCTGAAAACAGAAGAATCATTATGAGTCTGAGCTGTATAGTGAGACCCTGTAGACCCTGTACTAAATACAAAAAAAAAAAAAAAAATGATAGCTCAGCAGACTAAGTGCCTACTTAGGCAGGCACAGGGACCAGGGTTCCATCCCCAGCACCCACATGCTATGCCGGCCCCACCCTCAGGTGTATGCTGCGACAGCCCCTGAGACCAAGCACTATGGCACATGACTGTAATCCCAGCACTGGGGAAGCTGAGGCAGGAGGATCATTATGAGTCTGAGCTAAGCAGCCAAACCCTGTACCAAATAAAAAGAAAAATGTTTTTTTTTTTTTTAATGTCAAATGCAGCTTCATAAAAACAAAATCAAGCCAGGTATGGAGGCGCATGCCTGTAATCCCAGCACTAAGGAGGCTGAGGCAGGAGGATTGGTGAGTTTGAGACCAGCCTGGACTACAAAAGTGAGCTCAAGGCCTGCCTGAACTGCGTAGGCAAGATCCTGTCTCAAAAAGACAATAAATAAATAAATAAATAAATAAATAAATAAATAAATAATTCAGAAATATTTTCTTTCATAGGTAGGTGTTTGTATTTGCATATATTAACTAATTTCCTTTTTTCCTCTTCCCCCTCCTTTATTGGGAGTAATTAATTTTATAGTTTGGCCCTCAAGTTACAGAATATTTAGGCAGAATAGCGAGCAAACTTGATGTGGACCCACATCTAGAAATGGGGGCCTGGAGAGATAGCTTGCCTGGCAAGCCCAGGGTCCTGAGTTCAATCTCTAGTACCACAAAAAAAAAAAAAAAAAAAAAAAAAAAAAACACCAAAATAGAATACTGTGACTGTCACTTACAGGTGGATACAATAGCTATTAGGGTTTTACATGTCTTCTTTTTTAGGATAAGGGGAGTATCTTATACAAAAGATTACTGTGCCTCATAAGATTAAAACTTATGTATCATTGTCATAAGTAAGTTGAAGTTCAAGTAAGTGTGAATACAAGCCTGGTAGCCAAAGGGGTGGACTGTAGCGGGCACTAAATGATTGTCCCCCAACTTTAAGTCCTTCCTTCTAAGCTCTGTTTTGGGATGCTGGGACCAAAGCTTCACAAATCACATCTCTTCATTACAAGCTGGCTCTCCAGCAGGCTCCACCTATAAGAGAAGAGGACAAACTGGAAGGCAGGAAGAAAGGAGGAAGACGCTTCTTCTGATGGCTTGCTCTTCCTGCCCGCATCATTTCACAGATTCCCAGTCCAGCCTCGGGAGTTTATTCCAGTCAATACACTACGGCACAGTCTTGTCAAGCTTCTTCAGACATGTCAGCACCAGTCAGCTGATGCCACAGGATCAGGCCTCTTCTTCAAGTGTCTAGTTCTCATATAATCTTTCTTTTTTTCTTTGCGGAACCAGGATTCGAACTCAGGACCTTGCACTTGCCAGGCACACACTTATGCCACAGAGCTATCTCCCCAGTCCCTAATTCTCATGCAATCTTAACTGTCCCTTTGGCCTGCTACATGTAGGGGTGAGAGCTTCTTTTTATGGTTACTATATCCATGGTACGTCCATGTTCTTCTTCTGCCTTTTCAGCTCTCCAGTGCATGGTTAGCCTGGGCTAGTAATTCTCTCTCTCTCTCTCTCTCTCTCTCTCTCTCTCTCTCTCTCTCTCTCTCTCTCTTCGTATTTTAGGGAAGGAGCTACAGAGTGTTCAGGGTCTCACCACTAGATGGGACTCATAGTGATCCACCAGTTTACAGCCTCCTAAGAGATGGGCTCACAGGAACACGCCACCACACACAGTCTCAACTGGTAGTCTCAGTGTGCCCTGGGGGAGCCAGCACAGCAGGCCCAGGGATCAAACCTCTGGCCCCTGCACCTGCTTATAGGCACTGTAATCTGCTAAGCTATTTGGCTGACCCTATAATTCTATAATTCTCTATTATTAAATTATTTCTGTTAAAATGACCTGTGAAGTGTTTGGTTTCCTGACTGGACTCTGACTATACAGGCAGACAACTGTAACTTTTCATTAAAAGCTCCCTATACAAATGAATTTAAAAAAAAAAACTGATGAGGGGAGAGAAAGAGGCTGGTGAAGGGTCTCACGCATACTGGATAAATACTGTATCACCGAGCTATGCCCTGTCTAGTACCCCTTATCAATCCCTGAATCTGTGATATAACTGCTGGATCAGTGCAGCTAGAAAGGTCGTCTAGTAAGAGAGCCTCCTCCACACTGGGTCAGTCCTAGAGAGTGTCCCAGAGGAAGTGACGCCCAGACCCACACTGAAAAACCACTGCAATTAACCAAGAGGAGGATGAGATCATAAGCCAGGCCTTGGGGATAAATAAAAAATGCAAAGGAAGGAGAAAATGAGGCTTCATTTTATGTTCTTGCATGAGACAAGCTGAAGCAGCATCGGTGCATGGGGATAGGAAGGCTGGAAGCTGGCTCGGACGGGATACTTGGACTTAAATCCAGCAAGGACTTGGAATATTTTCCAAGGGAGTATGCAGATTATTTAAAGAAATTTCAACAGAATCAGGGCATAATCATATTCACCGGGCCCCAGTGCCCTTGGGATGACCTTGAATGCCACCCCTCACTTTCAGCCAAGTCAGATCTTCACTAGAGACTTTTCCAAGTCCCACACATCCTCCATCCCTCGGCACCTCCTCTAAATCTATCTGCACTGTGTCTCTGCCCCTCAGAAAGAAACCTTGTTAGGACACTAGTTAGTGTGATAAACTAATTTGCAGTGAAGTGTTAGCAAATGAAAATGGTTTATCTGTCCTCAGGGTATTTTGATTTTAATGGAGACTTTGTTGACAAATATTTACTGAATAGTCTATTACATGCAAGAAACTATGTAAAACTCCTAGGGGGAGTCATGGCCTGACCTAAATAACTCGTCTCTGACGACAGAACTTGAGGCTCTTGGGGGAAATGTTGGAGGCAGCCGGTAACCTTCCTCATCTCTGAATAAACCACACAAGAACACATGCTGGCTTGTACCCCCTCCCCTGCAGTGAGGGTGAATGTTGAACAGCCATCAGCCTGAGTGGCACTGACTCTTGCCGGAACTGTCCTTGGTGGCCCAGCCACCAATCCCTGCGTCTGTTTGGGGGGCTCTGTAGGTCTGTCCTGCGGGAGGCCAGAAGGAGCGTACTGAGGAGCTCCATCTCCTGCTCATGCTCACAGCCAGATCCTCACCTGCCTCAGTGTCCGAGACCTCTAACCTCTAACCAGGCACACACACACGATGAGCCCTGGGCTCCTGGTTCCATGCCAGGAGCAGAACTCTGAAGAAGTTCTCATGTAGCTCAAGCTAAAAGGGAGTCGCTTCCAAAAGTGGTGCCTTAGCCGGGTGTGGTGGGACATGCCTGTAATCCCAGCACTTGAGAGGCTGAGGCAGGAGGATCATGTGAGTTACAGACCAGCCTGGGCTACAAAAGGGAGTTCAAGGCCAGCCTGAACTGAATAGCAAGACCCTGTCTCAAAAAGACAAAAAAAAAAAAAAAATAGTGGAGCCTCTTCAGGCTGGCCACCTCCTTTTTGTGTCTCTCTCCGCCCTCCCATCCCCTCCCTCTCTCTTCCCTGCCTTTCTTTCTTCTGAGTAATCAGCCCAAAACTAGGATGGGCATAGGTCTCCCAGCCGGTGTTCCCAAGTCCTTCCCTCTCACCTCCTCTCACTTCTGCAGGCCTCTGCCACGCCCCTGCCCACCTGGACAGGACAGGGCCACCTCTCCCGCACTGGCACCTCTCAGTCATCTACCTGCCACTCCTCTCTGGGCACCACAGGAGAGACAGATCCTGAAGACAATCCCGCAGAATTCTTACGTAGACCTTAATGGTGTTCCTATTTATAAAATAGGCAGGAGCCAGGCGCTTTTATTCCCTCAGACCATCTCTAGAACTTCCCCGTTCCAAGGGCCCTGCCTGGCGCTCGTCATCCCCATCCATTAAGAAACACTGACATCTTGTGGCCCGGCAAGGGACCCACAGCATGGACTCCATCTTCCCAGAATCAGGACGACAAAAACAAAACCCTTAGATGAGTTTCCCAGGAGGGCTGGGAAAGAGGTATAAAGAGAGAGCCAAGGTCGTGCTGTGGTGCTCAAATTGGTCGTGTTTTGTTTTGTTTTGTTTTGTGCAACCGGGGATTGAACGCAGGCCCTTTTACTTGCCAGCAAGCACTTATTCTACTGAGCTATCTCCCCAGCCCCTCAAACTGGGCTTAAACTGCTGAAGTCAAATGATCTTACTGCCTCGGCCTCTCAAATAGTGGGATTATACAAGAGACGGTAGTACCTGGGAGCTGGCGTTGGGTGGGAAGATGAGAGAGAAGGAGGAGCTAAGGAGAGAGACCACTCCCGAAGCCACGCCCCAGTGACACACCTCCTCCGACCACGCCGCACCTTCTCACCGTAGACTTTGCTAAGAACTCATACATGGACCTGTCCACCAGTGACTGTGGTGTCCCCGCGATCCAGTCATCTTCCAAAAGCCTACCCTAAGTACGCAAGCCTTTCAGAAGACTTTCTAGATCCAACCCATGATAGCTGGTATGGCCGTGGCTGTCCATTCCCGTGCATCCCTCTGCAATTTCATCCCCGCTCCCCCTGGAGTGCCCTTCAAGACTCCCCAATAGCTTGAGAGTCACGAACCAGCACTGAAAGAGCTGTGTGTATCAGAGCCTTGACAAAGATGCCCCAGATGCCTGCTGGTGGCAAGGGGAGAAGGAGCATGGGCAAAGCATGCCACTGATAATCCACAGAGTGACTCACTGAGTCCTAGTGGATTCTAGGAGCCATACAGGTCCTGGCCCCACCCCATCAATGTCTATCACAGGAAGCAGCCGACAGGAAGGTGAGCGGGCAGCTTTCTGCCGCCGCAGCTGCCAATCATCCGTTGACCCGCCACGTCAGCACATGGACCACAGATGCTTACTCAGCACTCTCAGGTGCCTGGTGTGTCACACAGGCACTTGATTCTGTGTGTGTGTGTGTGTGTGTGTGTGTGTGTGTGCACGTACACACTCCTGGAGGACGTGCAAAGGAAAGAAAAGATGCCCACAGCATGAGTTTCTGGCAGACATAAGCAAATGAACCGTAAAATAATCTAAATTCATTTATTCAACAAATACTTCCAAGCACCTGCTGTGCACTCTAGGGGAGCTGCAGTCCGCACTCAGAGGGCTCCCCACCTCCCACCTGATGGCTCTGAGCACCTCCTACCAGGCATCTCACCTCTAGGGGCCCTACTGAACTCTGCTGCTGTCTCTCACCCTTGCCACTCTGCATTCCTGGGACTGAGCACACAGGAGGCATCTGATGGCACGCTTATTGAAGTCATTCATCCAGCCCAGTGCCTGCGCTCAGCGAGGATCCCCTTGCTAGTGCCCTTGCTGCCTGCCCACTCAGCCTGTCCTTGCGTACCACGGCTGATGGCCACGCATCACCATTCCCTAGGCTGCCTTATCCATCTCACCTCTGTTGCAGGAGACTGAACAGCAAGTCAGGTTCAAAGGAGCAGAAAAGGGGATAGGGGCACCCATCGCTGGGTACGGGCAGGTCTGGGCTGCAGGACGGTGACACTGGGCTCTCCATACCCTCCCATCCACTGCTCCCACTCACAGGCCGCTACCACAGCTCCACCCCCAGGCCCTGCTCCTGCTCATCATCCTGCATCCCAGCTGCCCTCCTGCAGCTGGAGGGAAGGAGACAGCCATGGCCACCACAAGTATCACTGATTAGATCTAGAAAGTCCTCTAAAAGGCTCGTGTGTTTAAAGTGGGGCTTTTGGAAGATGACTGGATCATGGGAGCAGTCACTGTTGGATAGGTCCATCTACGAGTTCTTAGAAAAGTCTACAGTGAGGACTCAGGACATAAGGGAACCTGTGCTGTAACATCCTATAACTCAGTGGTGTCCCAATTTTTCTGGTCAAGGAGATTATGGGACCTCAGAGGAAAGGGATAACTGAAGTATAGTGTGCCTAGGGAGAGTCACCTGGGGAGAAAACATTCTCTCAGAGAGCAAAGGGGTCAAGCAATGGCTGTGACTGGTCCCAATGGCTGACACTAACAACAGTTCTTACAGAGCACTGTACATGGTTCCAAAGTTAATCGTGAGGGGATTTGACCTTGGAAGATACAAACAATGAATATTTTGTTATATAGGTCTTGCTTTAACTTGCCCTTGATCACCCAGTGGAAAAGCTTAATTATGAGGCATGAAACACAGAGCTAGATTAGTATGATGAGTTGTAAGAGGCTTAAATCAACAGCCTCCAACATTGCCAGTTCCACCAATAACCCAATGCAATTATGGAACACTGGACTATGTATACAACTACTTCCTCTCAGTTCAAAGAAAAGAAATATTTTTTCTTTTTTTCTTTCCTCACCAATATCGATTAGAAAATTTATCATGTCTATATCCTGTGCTCTGTATAACTACTATGAGGACAACAATATGCAAAGTGTCAATTATTGCGAATGTACTACTAACATGTTTTGAAATTACTGTATTGTTATTTCTTATTAAAAGTCATAAAAGAAGAAGGTGGGGAGTGGTCTGAGGAGTCATGTCACTGGGGCATGGCTTCGGGAGTGTCCCTCCCTTCTTCTCTTTCAGCTTCCAGGCTGCAGTGGGATGAGCAGCCCCACCCTGGTGCCTTTTCGCTGAGCCCTTTGTGCCTTACAGCCAGCCCACCAAAAGCCAGATGAAACTTGAATGTCTCCTTAGAGACAGGTACACTTGTTCAGCACACAGTTCTGCCCTGTGAAGTGGACACTATAACCATCTGCCTATCACAACCCTGTATAATGGAGCAGGGACAATAGAGGTGACAAATGTAGAAGGGTGTGTTGGCACGGAGAGGGAAAGAGAGGCCGAGGAGGTTCAGGAGTTGAACGATGCCCCCCAAAGTTCACATTCACCCTAACCCTAACAATGTGATCTTCTTCCAATATAGGGTTTCGCAGATGCATTTCCGGTAAGGATCAAGGTGAGTATAATCACAGTGTCATGGTTTAAGTTTGAAATGTCCCCAGAAGACTTGTATACTGCTAGGTTTTATCAGCAGTGGTGATGGCGCAGCAGAGAAGCAAAAATAAAAGGATGAGGGGAGACTTTGTTAACTCTGAAGACACAGAGGATCGAGGGCAGGGAGATGGGGGTCCTCTGATCTGACACAGGGAGGAGGAGACTTTATGGATTTTTGCTAGAGGGGGAGTTGGGGGGCAGGTTCAGCGACACAGGACATGCTGTCTGGAGGCTTCATTGTGTGCGTGGGAAAAAGGTCAGAGGAAGCTCTATCCAGGGCTGAAGCGGGGAAGAAGGAGGATGTGGTCCCTGGAAAGATAAGCTGTTGTTGTGGGGATTCAGCCATGTTGGATCAGGGCCATGGTAATTTAACAGTTTGTACTCAGGGCCGGAGCCTATCACTGAGAACATCAAACTCTTCCCTAGGTTAGTCCTTTCACGAGTGCATAGGGCTCTCATTGGAGGCAGTCAGCCCCTGGGGACGTGATGTGGAAGCCCCCTGGGGACATGACGTGAAAGCGCAAGCCTTTTGTCCGGCCCTTTTCCTCTCACTCCGCTTCCTGGCTGCAATACAACAAACAGCTCTCCCCCTGCTTGCCCTTTCGCCTGGAGTCAGCCAACCGTGGGCTGACATATCGGAAAGCGGGAGGCCAAATGACCCTTTTTCTCCTTTATATTGTTTATCTCAGGTAACAAATTTGACCCTTGCCACAAAATTCTGACAAACCCAGGGTAGTATGGACATCAAATCCAGCGGAAATGTCCTTGTAAGAGACAGAAAATGAATTAGGCCCCAAGAAGTTTAATTTGGCTCACAGTTTGAGGAGTTTGGTGCACATCTGGTTGGCTCCATGGCATGACAGAACCCAACTTCTTAGTTCATGCTGACTGGAAGCAGCATATAGAAACAGGCTGGGACAGGGTGAAGGCAGAGCGAGGCATGCGAGTGTGGATGGAGGCAGAGAGGAAGGGCATGCAGCCACAAGTCCTCTAGTAAAAGCCTGACTAATACAGGGCCTTTCCAGGGAGCCTCAGCAGGGTGCACAGCCTGCTGACACCCAGGCTTGGGGTTTCAGGACTCACAGAATGTAGAAGACTCCATCTCTGTTGTTTTAAGCCAACCAGTTTGTGGTCCTTTGATATGGCAGTCCTAGGGATAAGACACAGGGCAGAGGACAGACCAATGTCCGCTGTGTCGCACTGTAGCGGTGGTGGACAGGACTTAGGCTGGAAAGTGTCACTGAAGACCCTGAGTTTTTCCCCAAGTCCCCTGAAACCACAGCCACACCTGCTGCTCCGGTTCAAGCTTACCCATCTGGTGGTCTGTCTAGGGCTGAACTCCTATGCGACATGGAAGAGACTGAAGAGGCCTGGATACTTTAGGGCTCCCTTACCACCAGCTGCACAGAGTAAGCTGAGTTCAGATAATTTGAAGGATTTCTCAATAAGGGAAACAATGCCTCCATGAAGTCATTACGTGGCCCACTGCATATGGTAGAGGCAGAGTGTCAGCTTGATTGCCTTTGGGGGTCCCCCCGGATGGCTGGCGGTGCACAGCTCTGGCTGCATCTACCAAGTCATGGGGTGTAACCTCGGTGTCTGTATCTGAGCCTAAGCCTCCGTCCCTGGCACCACTGCCCTGCTCTGCTTGGAGCAGTGGAGCCAGCGGCCGTAGGCTAAACCATGAACAATCTGCATGTGTGCTTCCAAGTGGTGGCCATTGGGTACTGGGCCTCGGTGATGAAAACGACTCTTCCAGCTGTGTGTTCCATGTTACATTTGAGTAAATGGCAAACAGCTGAGCGTTTCGAGGTCACTGCGGGGACAGGAAAATTGTCAGGAAGTTAAATGTATCCAGGTAATGCGGGAGCCCAAGGGACGAAGCCCCCAATTTGCTGCCCTAAAATTATAACAGGATCAAAAGGATAAAGACACTGCTATGGGGGCTGGGGAGACAGCTCCATGGCACAAGTACCTCCTGGCAAGTGCAAGGTCATGAGTTTGAACTCTGGTCCCACAAAAAAAAAAAAAAAAAAAAGACACTGCTATGGAGGTACCTTCTGGTCCCTTCTCCTCCAGGCTAAAATTTCCACTCCTGAAAATGATTTCCATTGGAGATAATCTTCAGAGCTGGGGAGGGTCTGTGCACACTAGGCTGCAGTGGCCTTTTCCACTGGGGTTAGCAGCCCTAGAGGGCACGGGGGTGGGGGTGGGAGTGGGGTGCGACCTGAGGTCAGGCCTTGCTCTATCTCCTACCGGCAACCCAGCACCTCCTGACAGACGCTGGAGCTGCTGGCCCCATGGCTCCTCCAGGCAGTCGCAGGCTCCTGAGAGAACTGCAGTTCTGGGTCCTGCTCTGCTCTCTTCCTTCCTTCCTGAGGCTGCCAGCTCCTGCCTCCCACTCCAAGAAGCCCTGCAGAGCTGTCACCTCTCTCCTCACCCCCAGAGTTGACAAAGTCCAGACTGCTGCTCAGACAATTTAGGGGCCTTCCTTGGAGACTCTTTGAAGCTGCTTCAAAGCCAGCAGTACTGAGAGCAGCCACCCAGTAGCAGGAATGCCCATGTCCCCCTCCGCCCAGGCCACCCACCCTGTGAGGGGCAGCCCACTGTAGCATCGCATTATGCAGCAGGGCTGTGGGTCTGTCCCCTGGGGACAAACCCAGCCACAACCCTTCCCTTCTGGGCAAGCACATTGGTGAATCCTGGCTCTGCAGCCAGCTCCCCCTGGCCACCACCCCCCCACACACACACATTACATGGCCAGAGCAGGAAGGAGGGAGGGTGGGGGCTTCATAGGACTTCTTCCAAGGAACACTGAGCTTCAAAAGGAATCACTCAGAAGGAGCCTGGAACAGAACCACTCCAGGACTTGGAGCCAAGAACACAGACTCACCAAGCTGCAGCTAATTAGGCAGCAGGTGACCGTGCAAGGCCAGGAGAAGGAGAAGGCTGTAGGAAAACATGGCTTTTGCCCTCCCCTGCCCCACTGCCTCTGCTCTCCCAGCCTGGGGAAGGGGCTCCTTGAGCTTCTTTCCTCCTGGCTCCTCCCCACCTCCGCCACTCACTTCATTCCCTACACCCCTGTTTAAGGAGACTGGATACTCCTTCCCCAATAGCAGCATTACTTAAACACATGCCTGTAGGGTGCACCCCAAGCTCACCATCCCTCCATCCTGGAGCTTGTGCCTCATCCTCACCTTGCTGCAGAGGCTCCTGGGGCAGCCCAGAGACCCCAGGCAGCAGCAATGAGCCCCAGGCTGTAGCTCACCGCCCACCCCTCTACCAAAATCCACACCCCGTTCCCACCCTGCCCGCCTGTGACTTCAGAGCATGAGGCTGAATCTCATCAACAAGAAATTTGAAGCCATTAAAATACAATAAAAGAGAAATTAAATGTAATCACTCTGTAAATTATAACTAATTGAAACATCAATTGTAATTTTTATGATCTGCATTCCAGTGAGTGATGCCTCCAAAGGAGAGAGGACAGCTAAAGGGTTGTGGAGAGGTCTTGGAGTGCCCGAGGCCTGCACCTCCCAAGTCTTCTTTCCCTTCTCTCCCAGGCTTGTCCCAAGGTGGCTCTGGGAATGTCCGTCCAGGTGACTCCTCTTGTCTGCAGTCCTTTAAAGTGTCTTGTGCCCTCCTACAGGGTCTCTCTTGCTGCCAGGGAACCCCGGGGCCAGCTGGTGGCTTTCCTCACCTCCCCCATGAGTCCCAGGACCTCCGGCCCCACCCTGTATCTAAGCCCAGTCATCAAATGCCAAGCTCCTGGCCTGGTGGGAGGGCAGCAGCGACAGAAGCCCTCCAGGTCCCCTCCTGCCATGCTGTAGTGCACCTTCCAGGCTTGAAGGACCAGGAGCAGGGCCTGGAAACTGGGCCTCCTGCCACTT
The DNA here is from genome assembly GCA_004027025.1 of Myocastor coypus. Taxonomy (NCBI): domain Eukaryota; kingdom Metazoa; phylum Chordata; class Mammalia; order Rodentia; family Myocastoridae; genus Myocastor; species Myocastor coypus. The sequence goes on along the minus strand of PVJA010020993.1, from coordinate 24,452 downwards.
GCACCCAGCACCTGAATCTGGGTCACTTCTGCCCTAGCCTGGTGCTTGGGTTACAAGGGCAATCCAAGTCGGTGCTTCTCCTGCCACCTAGGATGGAGCGTCAGTGGCCTTTCCATTTGTGGTCCTTAGCAAATCAATACTTTTTTCATAGTTTTATTGAGAGAATTCACATGCACCTTTTTTTTTTTTTTTTTGGTACAGGAATTGAACTCCGGTTCTCATGCTTGCCAGGCAGGTGCTACACCACTGAGCTAAATCGCCAGCCCCCAGGCCCAATTTTAACATGTACAATTCCATGAGTTTCCATATGTTCATAATCTTAGAGGGGGCCAGGGAGATAGCTCAGGTGCACAAGTGCCTGCCTGAGCTGGGCATGGTGGCCCACACCTGTAATCCCAGCACTCGGGAGGCTGAGGCAGGCAGATTGGTGCAAGTTCGAGACCAACCTGGGCTACAAAAGTGAGCTTAAGGTCAGCCTGAACTGCATAGCAAGACCCTGTCTCGAAAAGACAAGAAAGAAAGAAAGAAAGAAAGAAGAATCTTATAGATGGCTAAGGTATTTAGGGTTATTGTAGGGAGTCTGGCAGGACCGGACCCTTTGAGAAATCAGTGCAGAGGACAGCTGTGGCTAGAGACGTGTTTGTTGAAGGTCAGGCCTCAGGGCAGAAAGGGCTTATTATCATTTATGTCTAGTTGTCCCCCCAAAGCCTCATGCAGTCAAGGGGTGGGGACTTCTATAGATTGAGACTTGACTATGAGTCACTGGGATTATGTGATTACTGATCTAGAGTTTGAGACTTGATCGATAATCCCTGGGGTTATATGTTTTAAGTACTTCTGAGATTATGGGTGTAGCCTAAGGCAGTTAGGCTAAGGCAGAGAGCCTGATGTAATTTAAAAAGAGAGACAGAGACAGACTTGCGCTGTTGCTCTCTGCTACCCTGGTTGGTCGGTTGCCTCTGTCATGATTGTTGCTGTTCCACCGCCATGAACTGGATGTTCTCTGCTCTGTTCCACTCAGCCTTAGGCCAGCTGCACACAAACTGAAACCTCCAGTAACTGTGAGCTAATAAACCTTTCCTTCCTTCGTTTTGAGTGTTGGGTATTTGTCCCAGCAACAAGTAAAAGTAAATAAGACAGGGCTACACCCACACAGGTCCCCTGGGGAGGAGCAGCAGTCCTTGCCCTTCCATGTAGGCATCTACCGTCTTCAGCGGAGGGCCAAAGCCTCCCAGCCCCTTCCTTTCCAGAATGGTATTTGACCCCCATTTAATCAATGTCACCCAAGCAACTGTATTTGTAATCTTACTGGTTGACCATTGCTTTTTGAGGTTTTCCATTGGCCCAATATCGCCGAAGCAAGGATCCTTGTAAGCTTAGTAGTTAACTACAGTGCCTTATAACCCCCTTCATTTTTCAGTAAATCCCCTTGAAAAGCAGGTTCCCAGAGGCATCCACTTGGGATATCCTTCTGTCTCTCTTAGAGGCTATCTTTCCCTCAATAAATAGTTCCTACTCTGAGTCTCCGTTATTCCTAGTGTTGTAGGCAGCTGAGTTAGATAGAAATATTATAGGCAGCCAGACAGGGCCAGTTTCTCAAGGACAATGTGGAAGACAAGGTGACTTTGCAACTGTGGGAGAGACAGACACTCCCTGCTGTGGGCCAGGCCTCAAGACAAAAGAGTAAACAAATGCAGCCACATACTTCCCCAGAGGTGGGCACCAGGGATTGATATTCTAAATAAATATCAATCACTTCAAAAAAAAAAAAAAAAGGGTGCCATAGCTCAGTGACATAAGTGCCTGCCTGGCCAGCACAAGGTCCTGAATTTGATCCCTGGTACTGAACTAAAAAAAAAAAAAAAATCACCTTGAAAGAGCCAGAAAGCTGGGCATGGTGGAACACACCTGTAATCCCAGCACTTGGGAAGCTGAGGCAGGAGGACTGGTGTGAGTTCAAGACCAGCCTGGGCTACAAAAGTGAGCTCAAGGCCAGCCTGAACTGCACAGCAAGACCCTGTCTCAAAAAGACAAAAATAAATAAATAAATAATAACAAAAACATTGAAAGAGTCACTAATCCATCCCCTAACAGGAAGAGCCCCTGTTCTGTATTCATGTCTGTTTGCTATGTGACTAGCTTCCCCATTTGATCCCAGTGGTACTTATAGTCTGTTACTGTTTATACATAGTCATCCCCCCAGAGCCTCATGCAGTCACTGGGCATAGTTCTAGAGTTCGTGATTAATTCATGATCCAATGTTGAGATTATGGCTGTGAGTGTACTGAGCTGGCAATTGACACAGGGCGTGGTGATGCTCCCCTGTAATCCCAGCTTTTGGAAGGCTGAAAACAGGTGGGTCAGGTCAGCAAGATGGCTCAGGGGTCCAAACTGCCTACCTGGGAAAGTTCAGGCAAGCACTGGGACTACTGCTCAATCCCTGGTACCACATGCTGCACCACCCCACCCCGGGGTGGGCTGAGCTGGGTATAATACAAATAAATAAATGACGTTTAAGAAAAATAAAATAAAATAAAATAAAAAACAGGTGGCTCACTATGAGTCTGATCTACTAGTGAGGCCCTGAACACCCTGTAAAGCTTTCCCTAAAATAAAATAATAATAATAATAATAATAATAATAATACAAAAGAAAAGTAACTGAGACATAGTCTTGTTGGTTGACCATAGTTTTGCCCACCTCGTGAGTTCCCATGTTCTCCACCTTAGACCCACTTCACCACATGGTTTTGCCGTGTAAATATCCCTAGAAACTGCAGCTTCCCAGGCAACCCACGTGGGTCCCCTGCTGTCACTCTCTTGGACAAAAGCTTTGTTTCTGCCAATAAATATTCTGCTCTTCACCTCCATTTGTTCCTAAAATTCATTTTTCAGTTTCAGAGAACATGAACTCATCTGGGTACCTTTCAGGTCAGGAGTTTCATTCCCCTATATCACTAGAATTCATTCTTTGAGGTTTTAGAGAGCATGACCCTGGACTATTAGATATCTAGCAGGTTGGAAGTTATATTTCCCTTGTATCAGTTGGATTAATCGGAGGTCCTGTATCATCATTATAAGATAAGCCCTGTATCAATGAGGCTCTGAAGCCCTGACTGTTGTCTAAGAAATTCCACATTCACAGTATTCACTCCTCATTCTGCCCCTTCAGCTCCAGGCTTTTTTTTTTTTTTTTTTTTTTTTTTTTTACCTGAATTGAACTAAGGACCTTGTGCTTGCCTGGCAGGCACTGTCCTGCTGAGCTATCTCCCCAGCCAACTAGTCTATTTTCTGTCTCAGTGCCCTTGCCTGTGCTGGACACTTCATCCCAGTGAGAACAAAAGAGACACAAACTGTGGCTTCTCTTTTGTACTTTCAGGGTTTGCCCAGATCTGTACCTTTTTTGTGGTTAAATCATATTCCAGTTCATGGATATACCACATTGTATTTATTCATCCCTCGGTGTATATACACTTTGATTAGTTGCACTTTGGAGCTACTGTGAATAAAGTTGTAGTGAAGATTACTGTATGAGCACCTGGGTGGATGCCCAACCCGTGGGTTAATCAACGTAGACCCTAGAGAGGGAAAGCGGACTGAAAAGGAGAAAGGGGCAGGAGACTCAGAGAGTGGAGACAAGACAGGATTCTGATCAAGTCTCGTTTATTCAAAAGGGTGCTCAGGTATATATATACAGGGTGTGGGAATGAGGTAATTTTGCCAGTGACTTGGCAGGTATCTTAGGTGACTTTAGGACATGTCATCAAGCATCCAAGGCAACGGGGGGGGGGGGGTAGGTAATGAGATAGGACTTAGAGCATGTGACTTACGGAAACTAGGTAAGGGGTGGGGGAATAGAAAACTTATCAAGAGGCACAGAAACTGAAACTAAACTCAGGGACCCCAATGGAGATGGCTGATGTAATTATAAGATGGACACCAGTTACTGGGTCCCACAGATGGATATATAATTTTTAAAACTCTCTTGAAGATAAAATGTGTTTGTCACTTTTGAAGAACTTCTACCCAAAATGGCTGCATCACTAAAACTTTTATGAAAAGAAGCTAAAAATAAATTTTAGGAAAAATTAAAGTGGCATACAAAACACAGCTTAATGTTTATTCCTATTAAGCAGGCATAAAATTATTTTTGCTAAATTGCTAGGCAAGTCTCTAAATGCTTCCTCTCAGCTCCCATTCCCACTTGGTCGGGAGCAAATCTAAAGCAGCTCTTAGACTCGCCCCACTCTGGGCAACCTCAATCTTTTGTATTTTCTCCATCACCTCCAAGGTGAAAGTGCAGGCCCTTTATGTCCCTTCTTTTTCCAGCCTCTCAGGCACTAGGCTGTTCCCAGCAGTCCTCACGGTGTTTCCTTGTCTTTATTTGACAGGCATCATACCTTTATTTAATTTTTATTTTTGTTTTGTTTTGTCCCAGGAATTGAACTCAGGACCTTGCACTTGCCAGGCAGGCGCTTGTACGACCAAGCTATATCCCTGGCTCACATCCCTTTATTTCAAATCTTTCTCTAGATCACCTCCTCCAGGAAGCCCTCTTACACCCCAGAGCTGGATTCAGCACCCCCTCACAAGCCTCCCATTCCGAAGATCTGCAATTTTACTCCCCTAACTGCCAAGTAACAATCCAGTCATGTGCCCCACTCCTTCACGGTCGGAGCCTCCTGAGCAGGGGGGTTCTTCCTGGGAAAAGAAGCATGCCAGGAATAAGGTACAAGGTAGCAGTGTAACTTGAGGGCTACAATGGAGAAGGAAGCAGAAACAAGAAGGTGACCAGCACTGAAAAGGCCAAGGCAACAGGTTCCCTCACTCAGGATCCACGTGCTTCTCTGTAGCCCCTTGGGCTTTACTTCCTCAGGACGGGCTGGGCCATCTCTGCCCAGAAATCTCTCCTATTCCTGTGTCCTGAGCAGATGGCCTTTGCATGTCCCGTCTTCAGAGGCTTTCAGCATTGATTCCATCCTGGGTTCTTATAGACAGGGCCAAGTTTTCAGAGTCGTGGAGAGAACATTGCAAGGGAAGAGGGGCCTCCAGGCTTCAGATGGAGGCCTGAGTGGATCCGGCGCTTCTATGCCTTGCATACCAACATCAAGAATGGGCTTTTTCTGGACTGGAGAGACAGCTCAGAGGTCTAAAGCACCTGCTTAGACAAGCTTAGACAAACTCAGGGACCACAGTTTGACCCCTGGCACCACATGCTGTGCCAGCCTCACCCCCAGGGCAAACTGAGCTGGCCATAACATAAATAAATAAAGTGGTTTTTTTAAGAAAAAAAATGGACTTTTCATCCCTGTACTCAGCATCCAATCTAATACTCATTCCCTGTGTGTTGAGTGGGCGGGAGGATAGATGGACAGATGGAGAGGCAGGCAGATGGATGGATGAATGGATGGATGCATGGACGGATGATGGATGGATGGATGGATGGATGATGGATGGATGGGGAGATAGAGGGATGGTGAGATAGAAGGATGAAGGGATGAGCAAATGGAGAGGTTGGTGGATGCATGGATAGATGGATGGAGGGAGGGAGTGACATCTGGAAGGAGGGCCAAATGGAGGGGTGGAAGGATGAACAGATGGAGAAGTGGGTGGGTAGATGAATGGATGGATGGATGGGGAGACGGAGGGATGGTGGGATAGAAGGATGAAGGGATGAATAGAAGGAGAGGAGGGTGGATGCATGGATAGATGGAGGGGTGGAAAGATGGAGGGATAGACAGAGGGAGGAGCAGGTAGGTTCCATCTTCACAGCCCTGCAATAACCTACTGAGTTTCCTAGAAACCCAAGATTCTTGGACTTCTCAGCCTGGAAACATTCAACCAGAGTCATCTTTCCCTGCTAAAACCAGAGACAAGAGTGGAGTAAGGTAAAACACTGTCCACCCCTGGCTGCACTGGCTTCTGGGTTACAAAGCAGCAGCATCTCCTGGGGGCTGAGATTTGTAGTCCTCGCTAAGTGCTGGGTTTTATGGCCTTGCAGGGGGAAAAATGCTTTTTATTGAGTGCTAAATGTCTCCCTGGTGCCCGCTGCAGTAATCACTTCAGCAGAATGGCCTCTCTTTAATGTGCTCCTGGCCAGCAGGTGGGGAGAGGCTCTGGACAGGGGGCCAGGTCAGCAGGCTGTGGGCAAGGGCATTTTTTTTAATGTATTTAGTACAGGGTCTACAGGGTCTCACTGCACGGATTGGACTTGTGATCCTTCCTGTTTTGCAGCCTCCCAAGTGCTGGGATTACAGGCATAGGCCACCATGCCCAGTCTCAATCACACTCTCAGTGTGTCCCAGGGGCGGGGCCAGCATGGCAGGCCAAGGCAAGGGCATTTTTTATGATATAGGGGAAAGAAACTCCCAACCTGGAAGGTACCTGGGACGAATTCATGTTCTCTAAAACTGAAGAATGAATTTTAGGAACAAATGGCAGCTAAAAGCAGAATATTTATTGGGGAAAGAAAGCCTCTATCCAAGAAAGAGACAGCAGGGGCACCTGAGGTGGTTGTCCTGGGAAGCTGTCCCTTCTAGGGATTTTTATAGAATAAAACCATGAGGTGAAGTGGGTCTAAGGTGGAGAACTTGGGAACTCACTTAGTCAGGGAAAAAACTGTGGTCAGCCAATAAGATTACAAGCACTATTGCTCAGGTAAAATTGATTAAATCCGGATCAAATAGGGAAGTAAGTCACGAGTCACATAGCAAGAGGGCATGAACATAGGACAGGATCTCTTCCTGTTGGGGATAAGGTAAGTGGCTCTTTGGGCTCTTTCAAGATAAGTGACACTTATTTAGAATATCAACCCTGGATGCCCATCCCTAGGGAAATATGTAGCTGTATTTGTTTACTCTTTGGTCTCAAGGTCTGGCCCACAATAGAAGTGTCTGTCTCTTCTAAAGTTGCAAAGTCACCTTGTCTTCCATATTGTCTACACTTAGAGAAAACAGAAAAAATGTAAGAGAATGGCTGGGGAGCCAGGGTGCTGGGCAGGAAGGCCAGGGTGCATTTACCATGTGACTCCCTGGACTTCGGTCATTACCATTCAACAAACCTTCCCTAAGCCTCCTGTCTTAGAGCAGGTGGAGCCCTTCTGCATCAGGCCTAGTGATAGCTAATACTCTGTAGGCTGTTTCTTTCTTTCTTACTTACTTACTTTCTTTCTTTCTTTCTTTCTTTCTTTCTTTCTTCCTTCCTTTCTTGAGACAGGGTCTCACTATGCAGTTGAGGCTGGCCTTGAGCTCACTTTTGTAGCCCAGGCTGGTCTTGAACTCACACCAATCCTCCTGCCTCAGCCTCCCGAGTGCTGGGATTACAGGCGTGAGCCACCACACCCAGCTGGCACTTTCTAGTATAATACAAAGACAAGTTTGTAAATAGTATGAGGCAAATATTATTACCAGCATCCCCTTACAAAAAAAAAAGAGAGAGAGACCATAGCTCAAAAATATCAAAGAGGGGCCCGGCAGATGGCTCAGTGGTCTAAACCACCTGCTTAGGAAAGCTTAGGCGGCTGCAGGGACCGGAATTCGATCCCCAGCATGACATGCTGCACCAGCCCTGCTCTCAGGGCAGGCTTTTGAGCCAGCCATAAAAATAAATAAATAAACAAACAAACAAAAGTTCTGAAGCAATAAAAAAAAATTCTAAAAAAAAAAAAAAAAAAAAATAGACAAGAGAAGCGGGACCCTGTGGGCTACACCTGTGATCCCAGCACTCAGGAAGGTGGAAGGAGGGAGGAAGGTCACAAATTGGAGCCTAGCCATCTGGGAAAATTGCAGACACCCCACCTCAAAATAAATAATAAAGCCAGATGTGGTGGCACACCCCTGTAATCCCAGCACTTGGGAGGCTGAGGCAGGAGGATCAGTGTGGGTTCGAGAGCAGCCTGGCCTACAAAAGTGAGCACAAGGCCAGCCTGAACTGCATAGCAAGAACTTGCCTCAAAAAAAACGAAATAATAATAAGAAGAAGAAGAAGAAAAAAAACAAGGCCTGAGGAGGTAGCTCAGTGTAAAAGCTCTGGGTTCAGTCCTCATTACTGCCAAAAGTTACAGGAAGAGAAAGAATAGGGGTGATAGAGGGAAGTGAAACTCCCAACCTGGAAGATACCTGGGACGAGTTCATGTTCTCTAAAATGGAAGAATGAACTTTAGGAATAACGGACGTTAAGAGCAGAATATATTTATTGGGCGACAGAAAGCTTCTCACAGAGAGGGACAGAAGGGGACCCAGGAATCTGTTTCTAGGCATTGGAAAAAACATGGGAACTTGCACTTCAGGTGGGACAAAGCTATGATCAACCAATAAGAGCACAAGCACAACTGCGTAGGTGAAAATGATCAAAAGGGGATGAAATGGGGAAGCGAGTCATGTAGCAAGCAGGCATGAATACAGAACAAGGGCTCTTCCTGTAGTGGGTTGGCGCAGTGACTCTTCCTGGCTTCTTCAAAGTAATTGGTACCTACTTAGAGCAGCAAGCCCTGATGCCCACCCCTAGGGAGGCGTGTGGCTGCATTTGTCTCAGCAGGAGTGCCCCTCTCTCCCACAGTTGCAAGGTCTTATCTTCCATATTGCCTTTTTTTTTTTTTTTTTTTTTTCTTGTTTCAGAACTTTTGTTTGTTTATTTATTTTTGTGGCCAGCTCAGCCTGCCCTGAGGGCAGGGCTGGCGCAGCATGTGGTGCCGGGGATCTAACTGCGGTCCCTGCAGCCGCCCAAGCTTTCCTAAGCGGCGCTTTAGACCACTGAGTCATCCTGCTGGGCCCCATATTGCCTTCTTGAGGGCTGTCTTAGTTACTCTTCTCTTGTTACTGGGACAAATAGCAGACACTCAAACTGGGGAAGGAAAGGTTTACTTAGCTCACAGTTACTGGAGCTTTCAGTCCACAATCAGAGCTGGCTCCAAGGCAGAGCAGCACAGGTCAGAAGCAGCTAAATTCTCTTCCTTCCCTACACTGAAATGCAAATCGGGGCGCAGCAGGATGGCTTAGTGGTCTAAGGCGCCTGCAGGCGGCTGCAGGGACCGCGGTTCATCCCGGCACCACTTGCCGCGTCAGCCCTGCCCTCCGGACAGGCTGAGCCGGCCATAAAAATAAATAAACAAAGGTTCTGAAACAAGAAGAAAAAAAAAATAGAAATGCAAATCACCTGCCCCAAGGGAGGTGCAGCACCCACACCCACAGTAATTAATCACAAACTCCAGAAGCCTCAAGCTACTACAGGAGGATTTGGTAGGACACCTGTGTACAAACCATAATAAGAGCCTAGCCCTTTGTGGGTGTAAGATTTCTAACTTAGCTGCCTGCCACAGAGGAGAAGGGGAAGGAAGAGGAGGAAGCAGCAGAGGTTAATCAGGGATTGCCAATCTCTGCATGCTCTGACACTTTGGGACAGATGGCTCTTCCTTACAGGGCCACCACGTGGGATGTTAAGCACCTTCTCCCCATGGGATGGCCTTTGAAACCCTCCCAAGTTGAAACAACCCAACCCGTCCCCCATGTTCTTCAGGGAAAGATAAAACCGCACCTTTACTCAGAGCCCCTGGCCTAGTCGACAAGGGAAACTGCTACAGGGACGAACGGGACATGCGCAAAGGACTTGCAGGTGATGCCACCTCCCCTACCAAGGGTCCCGGTGGCAGCGGGATAGGAGCCTGAGCTCAGGTCCTGATCCAGGCTTCCAGAAATCAGCAGACCCCTGAGCAGAGGTTGCAGAGCTGCCTCAGGCAGGATTTTCTCCCTGCTCCAGGGAGACAAGCGGGGGGAGCGCCTTCAGGCTGCGGAGATCGGATTTCAATTAAAATGATTAGCGCTGTTTATTTAGACGCCACAGCTGCATACAATCTATTGCGTTACTGTGAGTTAAAGAAATAAAGGAGGGGCCTGGGGGGAGGGGAAGCAATTGAGCCCGAATTGAAAAAGTCCTCCTGTAATTACGGAGATTGGAGACTCTCCGCTGAGGGGATCAATAAAGGGAAATCTAAGTGCTGCTGTTTGCCGAGATTACAGTTCTGAATCGCTCTATCTTGGGTTTTAATTTTCTTTCTCATTGTCGCTTTGCTGCAAAAGGTGAGCCGGGTCCCAGCTCCTAGCTGCAGGGATCCAAGTGGTAGCACGGGGCCAAAGGAGAAAGTCCGCAGGCACCTGGCCTTCTGGATGACGCACACTGCCATAAGGCAGATCGCACGCTGGGGAAGGAGGCTGAAGAAGAGGCTAGGCTGCTTCTCCCCTTCCTCCTCCTTCTCCCCCCTCTGTTTTTGTTTTGTTTTTGTTTTTGTTTTTTTATAGTGCTGAGGCTTTTGCACTCAGCTATACACTCAGCCTTTGTTTGTTTGTTTGTATTTATTTATTTATTCACTTACTTACAGATAGTGTCTTGCCTACAGTTCAGGCTGGTCTTGAGCTCATTTTGTAGCTTGGGTTGGACTCCCTCACTACAACCCTCCCGGCTCAGCCTCCTGAGTGCTGATAGTACAGGTGTGTGCCGCCATTATTATTTGTTTTGAGATAAGATCTTAGTGGTCTTCCTCCCTCAGCCTCCCAGTCTCCTTTTAAACACTCAGCACTGAAAACAACACACTGATTAGCTCACAGTGTCCCTGGCCAGGAGGCTGCTGGGGGTCTAGCTGGGTCTTTTTTTTTTTTTAATTTTAGGGAAGGGTCTACAGGGTGTTCAAGGTCTCACTAGTACATCGGACTCAGTGATCTGCCTGTTTTCAGCCTCCCAAAAGCTAGGATTACAGGCACGTGCCACCGCGTACCAGTCCCAATTGCCATCTCAGCACACCCCAGGGATGGAGCCAGCACAGCAGGCCCCAGGGATGGAAGCCCTGACCCCTGTGCCTGCTTGCAGGAGCTTTAATCCGCTGAGCTATTTGGCCAGCCCTTAGCTAGATCTTCTGCACAGGGTCACGCAAGGTTACATTCCCTCACTGGAGGCTCAAAGTCTTTTTTTTTTTTTTCTTTTGTCTTTTTGAGACAGTCTCGCTATGCAGTTCAGGCTGGCCTTGAACTCACTTTTGTAGCGTAGCGAACTCACTTTTGTAGCGTAGCCCAGGCTGGTCTCAAACTCACAGCGATCCTCCTGCCTCAGCTTCCCCAGTGCTGGGATTATAGGCCACCATGCCTGGCCTTCGAAGTCTTCTTTTGAGGTCCTGTGGTCATTGGTAGGATTATTTCCTTACATCTGCACAACCCCTAACAGCTTTCTTCTCAGGGCCAGCAGGAGAAAAAGTCTGACTTCCAGGACCTCTTCTGATTAGGCCGGACACACCCAGGATTATCTTCCCTTTGATGAAAAAGTTAACTGTGACAGAGTTTCTAGTGCAGGCTGGCTTTGAACTCACACCACAGCCACCCTTCTGTCTCCCCCTCCCAAGTGCTGGGATTACAGGCATGCACACCAGGCCCAGCTAAAGTAAACTTGCAGCTAATGTAAAGTTAACCTAATTTTTGCCTTTTGCAAACCTCTTCCACCTTGGCCATTTTCTGCTAAGTAGAACCAAGTTACATTCCAGTTACAATTCCTTTTCTGTTGCTGCAACAGAATGCCACAGACAACAAATTACAAGCAGTGGAAATTCACTGGACTTGGGGCTGAGGAGATAGCTCTGTGGCACAAATGCATGCCTGGCAAGTACAAGGTTGTGAGTTCGAACCCTGGTCCTGCAAAAAAAAAAAAAAATGTATACTATGAGTCTGATCTAGTAGTGAGACCCTGAACACCCTGTAGATGCTTCCCTAAAAAAACGCAATAAAATTTTTTTTTAAAAAAAGAAATTCACTTGACTCAAGGTTCTTTAGGCTGGGCAGTGCCACAGCATGGTGTGGGGATCCAGAAAGCACCTTCCTGAGCTCCAAACACAGCAGCAGGCCCAATGAGCGCATGGACAGCAAGGGAGAAGGCCAGGTGGGGCTGGACCCATCTCCGGCCAGGGGTGCGCCACCATGCAAGAGCACTAAGCACCATGCAGGCAGAGCCCTTGTCACCTCACCACCCCTGGGCACCTTTATGCTGCCAGTTTAGCATCCATGTGGACGTGGGAGGGCACATCCAAGCCCTAGGAAAGACAGGGGTGTTATCAGTGCCCACACCACCTCCTACAGAGTCCCTTCCAAGCCCCACCACCAGATTCCCAGAGGTGGGCCAGGAGAAAATGTCTCCTCCTGAGGAATCTTACACCATGGCCTCTGCAGCCCCAGACTGCCACCCTGACCCCAGCAAACAGCTCAGCAGCCAGCTTGAAACAATGCAGAACCTTCTCCCATGAGGGAAAAAGTGCAGAGAGCAACCACAATGTGGTGCAGTCACTGGGGTCCCTTCCTACAGCCCGGCTGGTGTCCAGGCTCCACAGGGCCCTGAGCCTCAGCCACGATTCCTGGCCACCTGGACCTGACAGCCTTGGCCAGCTACTTTCCTCCTCCTCAGGAGACCAAGCACAGGGAGAGAAGCACAGAAGCTTCTCCAGCATGCATGAGAGGAGGAGCTCACTGTTCTCAGCAGACACACTTCTCTTATTAATGCAGGAAGAAAAAACTGATCTGGGGTGGATGACCTCCAATAGGGAACCTCCAAATGATATAGGGGAAACTGATCCCCAACCTGAAAAGTGCCAGGGATGAGTTCGTGTTCTCTAAAACTGAAGAATGAACTTTAGGAACAAACAGAGGTAATGAACCGAACATGTTTATTGAGGGGAAGAAAGCTCTTGTCTGAGAGAGAGAGAGAGAGACAGGGAGTCCCAAGTGAATCTGTCTCTTCCAAGGACTTGTATAGAGAAGACCTGGGAACTGGCTTAAGTGGGTATGAGGTGGGATGAAACTGTGGTCAACCGATGAGATAACAAGCACCATTTCTCAAGTAAAATAGATTAAAATTGGGATCCAGTGGGAAAGCAAATCACGTAGCAAGTGGGCAAGAATACAGAGTAAGGTCTCTTCCTATTGGGTGTGAGCTGGTGATCTTTCAAGGTGATTGATACCTACTTAGAATATCAATCCCTGATGCCCACCCTTAAGTAAATATGTAGTTTTGGTTTACTCCTCTTGAGATCTAGCCCATGGTGGAGGAGTGTCTGTCTCTAGCAGCAAAGTCACCTTGTCTTCCATGTCATCCTTGAGGGCCTGGCCTGTCTGACTGCCTATAATATTTCTTTTTTTTTTTTTTAATAATAATTTTTTATTTTATTTATTTGTTTTTCTTTTTTCAGAACCTTTGTTTGTTTATTCACTCATTTTTATGGCTGGCTCAGCCTGCCCAGAGGGCAGGGCTGGCGCAGCATGTGGTGCCGGGGATCAAACCATGGTCCCTGAAGCCTCCCAAGCTTTCCCAAGCAGGCTCTTTAGACCACTGAGCCATCCCGCCAGGCCCCAAAAAGAACCTTTGTTTATTCACTCATTTTTATGGCCAGCTCAGCCCGCCCTGAGGGCAGGGCTGGCGCAGCATGTGGTGCCGGGGATCGAACCGCAGTCCATGAAGCCGCCCAAGCTTTCAAAGCAGGAGCTTTAGACCACTGAGCCATCCCGCCAGGCCCTATAATATTTCTATCTAATTCAGCTGCCTACAACATTGTGATGTTGTTGCCAGGCTTCCTTGTCTATGAGGGCTGCCTTAGCCCCAGCCATCAAATCCACAGGCCACCCAGCAGGAAGGAGAAAAAAGAAGGACATACTTGTTCCCTCTATGCTACTCTTCCTTATACCCCATTAACAATAAGTTAGTCGCATGGCCACTAACAGCTACAAAGAATGTTGGAGTATGTGGGGTTGTTCTGATAATGCTGTACAATTGAGGGAGGAGGGAGTGCTTGTGGGGACATCTGTTCCAACTGCCCTCTGCCTTCCTCTGTCACCCAAAGGATGGGACTTTTTCTTTGTATCCAAGCCCTTGCCTTCAATTTAGTAGCCTGAATGAGATACTATAATCTTTGACCGTAGCATCACACATAATCCTCACGCATTCTTTCCTCCGCTCCCCTCCTTGCTCATTTATCCATTAGCTCATTCATGCACTCCCCTGTCAGAAAGTCTCTTCTGTGTCTTGCAAGGTGCTGGGCATGTGGTCAGCATTCACAATGTGGCGGCGAGCACAGAGCCTACACCCATTTTGCTTGCAACCAAGCAGGGCAGGCAGCCAAGGAAACGTAGTGTTTTAGCCCTTCATGCTCTGTGAATGTGCAAAGGCTTCCCAGGATATGCGATGGGCCCCAACCCGCGTGGGGCTGGGCACAGCTTCCCAGGGGAGGGAACATCACATCTGGGTATCAGAAAAGCAGCCCTGCGAGCTGTGCCCTGTCCATGGTGCTGACCACCAACCTGGCCAGGAGCCCCACGCTAAGGCCCCATGCCTACCCTACCCAACCTGGGCTGGCAACCCAAGGGCAGGCAGGTGGGATGGCAGCGGCGTGGCATTTAGCTACACATCTCATTTTCGTAATGACCTTCCTATTTTCCTTCTCAGTCTCCTTTGTCAGTCTGTGACCATTAAATTCCTCATTAGCAAACGAGATTTGGATGAGCTCATTAAGATGAGGGACAGTCTCAGGGTGCAGGCTGGCTGGGGTAGTGGAGCTGGAGCTCTTCCTCGCCTTCTCTTTTTTTTTTTTTTCCTTCTTTATTAAAAACTAATGCGTCTGGCATTCTGTGCCTCCTTCACCAGATCCACTGCCAGCCCCAAATAGACCCTCTGGAGCTCTCTGCAGGGTGGCAGCCGAGGACCAGACAGGGGACAACAGCACTACAAACTGCAATGTGGCTGCTGACCCATGCACATTCTCAAGGTCATCCAATCAGGGACTGTGCTCTCGCCTCTCCACTCAAGCAGACTCCCATTCCCTTGCTGGCCATGCTCAGTCCCTTGTCCAGCCTGATGTCCTGTCCTCCCCTCCATTTGGGAAGTGGAGGAGGACCTCTTGCCAAGGCCCTGCTGGGAACATCTGCCCCATGGGAATTGGCAAATGCTGCAGCTGAGCACTTAGGGCAGAGAGCTGTGTCGGGAACAGTTGCCAACATCCCATCAGAAGGCACCTGAGCACGGCACACACAGACGTGGCTCCCCAGATTGGCTTTGCCAGGTCTCCTCCCTCTGCCCTGAAGGCCTCCCTGCCCCTCTTCCCTGCTTGGCAGAAACCCAGTCGCTCTATGAGGCCCCCTTCAAAGAGTCCAAGCCCTCTGCCCTCCACCAAGGCAAGGACCTTACCAGACGGAGGCTGCTCATGCTGCTCTTCTGCCTGAGGGGTCTTTTGGTTCCCATTTTTGGAAACCAGCTCAAACCAGCTAGAGGAAAAGCAAGAAATAGGCGGGAAGGAGGATGAGAAGGGGCACACAGTACAGGGGACAGGGTTCAGAAAGACAGCTGATCTCACAGAGATGAGGGGGTCAGTCAATGATGGCTGCTGGGGCCCCCTGGACTCTGCCTGTGCCCATGCCTTCCCGCTATGGCTTCTGTGGAGAAATGCCCCTGCCCTATGGTTCGCATGAATCCCGAGGCCACTCAATCATAAATCAGCATCCGTCCTGTAATCCCAGCACTTGGGAGGCTGAGGCAGGAGGATTGGTGCAAGTTCGAGACCAGCCTGGGCTACAAAAGTGAGCTCAAGGCCAGCCTTAACTGCATAATGAGACCCTGTCTCAAAAAGACAAAAAAAAATAAATAAATAAAAATAAAAAAATAAATCAGCATCCGAGTGCCAGTTCCAGACTCAGGACTCTGCTAGGCTGGGGCTGTCATCTGTGGCTACTGGGTGGGGCTCTGTGGTCCCAGGGGAGGGGGTCACACAGCTAGTGCCTCTGACAGGAGCGGTAGGGCTGGCTCTGAGCAGGACAGAAGACAGAGCTGGCAAGCTGGCCCATCTCCCAGCCTGCAGGGCAACCTGCATGGCCCCTGGTGACTTCTCTCGAGCTCCTCATTCCTGGCGCAGAGGAGGCAGCTCATAAATATTGTAGAATAAGTGAATTGCCTCACAGCTTGGCTCTCTTCTCAGCAGCGTGTGACCCAGATGGGCTCTGGAGGAAGAGGTAGGAGACTTTGAGGAATTCCATGAGGTAGCACCCACGGGCAGGGAGGAAGGCGTCCCTGTCCTCCAGTGACTAGCTGCGTGACCTTGGCAGAGTCACTTAACCTCTCTGTTCTTCTGAGGCCACTTCTATAAACAGAAATGCGGCCTTGCCTAACTTGGATGAAGGAGGTGATCTCTGCTGGAGCAGCTGGCACAGCTAATACATAGTGGGCACTCAACACAGCATGGCTTTTGTCTCGTCCAAGCCTAAAATCACAGAATGGGGTCCCTCAGTGCACTCTCAGCAGGCTTTTTTCCTCAGTTGGATGGGACTCTGGTCAACCACATACTCTCCAGAGCCCACTAGTCCCTTTCTAGGGGTTAAAACCTAGGGCGAGCCCACACAAACAGCCAACCACCGTGGCTCCTCCCCAGAGCCAGGGTGGAGGACTTCCTGCGTCATCCTTCAGGAGCCAACTGCAACTGCCCTGCTCCCTTGATAGCAGCTCAGCTGTCAGCTGAAAGCTCCAGGAAGTTCAGAGCAAGAAGGTAAAGAAGGAGACACTGACCAGGGACAGTGCAGGGACCCAGCTGGCCTCCAGCTGGCCTCTGGCCTCCCCACTACTCCTCCCAGACCCCAGGCTGACTCCCTTCAGCTCCCACAGGCTAGGAAGGGAAAAGCCCCTGGCCAGCTCTTGGGTGCTCCTGACTGCGGTTTGGGGGCTGAGCACAAGGCTCACAGCCATCGCAGGCCCAGACTGTGGGAAGCAGTCACACACACACACACACACACACACACACACACACACACACACACCCGCGCCTCCAAGACTCAGCCACCCACAAGGCTGGTTAGGGCCACTTCTGTCTCTGTCCCTCCTTTTTCAAGGACAGGCTCATTCCTGGATGGGATCCAGAGCCTTGCTGTGCTGCGCAGCGTTCAGGAAAGTATGGAGGTGGAAGCTGGGGCGCCTTTCCCTGGGGACTACCAGTCCTAGGCTTCCTCCCTTCCCACAGGCAGGAGGGTCTCCATCTCCTCACTGCACCCCAGAATCCTTGCTGCCATGGGCTTCTAGGTAGGCGCATGGAGGACCTACCCACTTAGGGTGCAGGGCGCAGGGGAGGTCACAGCTGAGCGCAAGCGTGTGTGCTCAAGGTCTGGTGCCTGTGTGCGTGCACGGGGAGCCTCTGGTGTACGTGACCACACCCCTCGGGGTCCCCTCCACCTCCTCACTCTCGGGGCAGGTTGGGGGTGGGGTCGTTGCAGGGCTCCAGTAGCCGCCTTCAGAAACGCAGTTTCACGGGTAGAACTTGTCCTGGGCCTTGTAAAGCCAACTCCTTTCTAGGATGCCTAAGGGCACAGGCACTGAGACAGGGAAGGGCCCCTGGGGGCGGGTGGACAAAGGCCTGAAGCACAGGACTGAACAGTGGGCCAGGGTCTTGCTCTGTCTTGGGACCATACGGGAGACACGCAGCTCTCCCTCCAAGGGAGCCCCCATGAGCCTGCTGGGTGCCGCAGTGGGGTGGGCTGAGCAGGTAGACAGGAAGCAGAGAAGAAAGGAAGGAGAGAAGGCAGCCCTTGGCCTGAGAGGAGCCTTGCCTGGTGGTCTGCGCAGGCATGGGGGCCCCTGACATTGCCACCTCAGGCAGAGGTCGAGGGAGAATCCCCAGTGTCATTCCCCTTGGGGCTCTGTGTTTTCCCTCCTTACTTCAGGCATCCACCAGCACCTTCAAAACCAGTCTTTTTATTAAAATTATCTTTGGGCCAGCCAGCCAGCTCAGAGGACTCAAGTGCCTGCTTAGGCAGAGGGTGACAGCCTGCTGGGGTTCATGCCATGCTGGCCCTGCCCCTGGGGCATGCGCCTGTAATCCCAGCACCTGGGAGGCTGAAAACAGTAGAATCACTACTAGTGGGATCTATGTAGTGAGACCCTGTACTAAATTATATATATATATATAAAATTTTCAAGCCACCTAGGATTGCAAGCTTCAGTATCCTATTGGGATCCGGGAGGCCCCCAGGGTGGGAGCTGGGGAGCAGCCTCACTCCCCGCCCCAGGAGCTTCTGCCCTCCACTTGGGTGTGGGGGACTGTTTTCAGTTTTCTTCTCCAGTTCTCTATTGCCCCAATCCCTGCAGCCCGACTCTGGAGGAGGGAGTGATAGGGAGGTGACTCAGCCCCTCACCCTCATGCACACATCCGCCCTGGGGACTCTGTACTGGCTCTCTTCCCCAGCCCTAGCCACAACTGGTGGGGCACAGAGAGCAGTCACAACCATGCAGGCCTCCCCACAACGGTTAGTGGCTGGAAGGACAGGGCAGAGCCGCTCTAGGGCCACCCTCAGTAAGGCAGGCTGACCACAGCAATCTTCAGGGGTGGCCAGCTAGTCTGACACAGACTTGGGGAGAGAGAGACAAGCAGAGAGGCTAGGCAGGGGCTAGGAGAGGAGTGGATGGACACACAAGAGCTGGGGCCTGGAGGGGTCTAGCCAGCTGCAGGCAGGAGGGCTGTCTGTCAGCTCTTACAAGGTCCAAGAGACCAAGTCACATGCCCTTGCATCATGAGGTGGTCACCAGTCCACCGTGTACCCCTATGTCCCACCTTGTCCACGCCCTACCATCCTGGCATCCTCTCCAGCGAGGTGGGGCTGGCTCACATCGCCTGGCAAAGCCCCAGAATGACAGGCCCCGTGACTGGCTACCAGCCCTCCCAGGGGCTCCAGCCTGGCAGAAGGGCCACCACCCATTAGACACCACTGCTGGCACTAGGGTTAGCCTGGCATCAACACAGGGACGTTCTCGGTGCCTCATGATCTATAGACTTTAATTTCCCTGGCTCCTGAGTCGTGCCCCTCTTCTGCCTCTGGCCTGTCAGGGTGTTTGTCTCCCAGCCCCCCTTGGAGCCTCTCCCCCTCCTTGTTTTTTAATTTGAAGCATCTGTCTGGAGCATCCGGAGGTGGGGACGTCTGCAGTGCTGAATGCATTACACGCTGACAGCTCTATTGATTTTCCCTCTCGTACTGCATAATGCAAGATATATACAAGCCAATAGGCTGGCCCCTGTCCCTTACTTTGAAGGGCCTGTGCCCTTTCCTTTCTCGCTGGAACACGCCCTCACCTTGGCACGTGGTGACATATAGGACGGTGCCCGTCCGTTGGTTCAGGATGGATCCCTTTCTGCCCCAGCATCACTCTGCTCACTGCTCGTGGACGTGGACCCATCCATCCTTTTTGGTGTAGCAAATTGGACACCAGGGAAGCAGATCATGCAGGGAAAGGGGCCAGTGGGGCGACAAGCAAGCTGAGGAGGTGTCATCTGTCAAGGCCGACTGTGCCCGCTTTGGAGGAGCCTGTCTAGGGCTCTCTGAGGGACCCTGCTGGCCTAGCCAAGGTCCGGGCAGGCAGATGGTGATGCTAAGGCTCCAGATCTTGCCTCAGATTCATGTCCCAGGAACCGCCATGGGAGCAGCTGCCAGCCTGCGGGGCTCTGGGGCACAGATCCTCTGAGGTGGCTGCAGAATTAGCAATGGTGGCCTGACTCGTGACAGGAATTAATGCCCACCTCAGAAAAACAGAGACACACACCTGTTCAGGAGGCAGCAGGATCTTGGTGCACTCAAGGCCAGCCTAAGCTACAGAGTGAGTTAAAGGCAAGGCTGGACTACACAGTGAAACCCTGTCTCAAAACAAAACAAGGCAAAGCAAAACAAAACAGAGTCCCAGGGGCTGGGGAGATAGCTCAGCAGTCTAAAGCACCTGCTTAGGTAAGCTTACGCAACTGTAGGATTCATGGTTTGATCCCCAGCACCACAGGCTATGCCAGCCCCACCCCCAGCACAGGCTGAGCTGGCCATAACATAAATAAATGGTGGCACACACCTGTAATCTTAGCACTTGGGAGGCTGAGGCAGGAGGATCGCTGTGAGTTTGAGACCAGCCTGGGCTACAAAAGTGAGCTCAAGGCCAGCATAGCAAGACCCTGTCTCAAATGCCAAAAAAAACAAAAACAAAAACAAAAAACCAGGGTCCCAGAGGTCTCAGGGGATTTGCTCTAGAGCTCTGCAGGGTGTGGAACGTGAAGCCACCACTGTCTCTAGGAACAGTGCTCCTCCTACTCTAACCCACTGCCTCCTGGGGGAAGACCACCTGGATTGAAGCTAGACACCTCTGCTCTTGTTGCCTGGGGCATCTTCATAGGCCTGCCTCAGCCCCATTATGGATGCCTTAGGGTCCTCTCCCAGGCCCCCAGGGAGAAGCACTTGCCCCTGTGTGGCCCAGCCTCCTCACTGCTACTCAACTGTGAGTTCCCTGCAACAGGGCCAGAGACAGTGACAGAATCTGACTCCTGCATCTTTCCCACTTGCCCAGAGTCTGAAGCTACACAATGATGCAGTGAGTCGATGTGACCATGGCAGAGAAGACGCCCAGCTTATGCCTGTTCAGCAGAGGAAATCCCAAGGAGGGGGCTGAACCTATCTAATCTGTGTCTGCTGTTTGCTCTCTTGGGCACCTTAAAGATGGGCTCAGTGGGCTGAGAATGTAAGTTAACAGACCAAAAATTGGAGAAAAAGAAGGGTGATGAGGATAGCCAATATTCTGGCCCTAGCCCTTCAAGGTCAGTAAGGACTCAGGACATAAGAGAACCTATGCTGTAATATCCTATAACTCAGAGGTGTCTAATTTTCTGGTTAAGGAGATTATGGTACCTCAGAGGAAAGGAATAAATGAACTGTAGTGTGTCTAAGGAGTCACCCAGAGAAAAACATTCTCTCAGGCTTTCACAGAAAGCAAACTGGTCAAGCAATGGCTGTGACTTGTCCCGAAGGCTGACACTGACAACAGTTCTACAAAGCACTGTATATGGTTCCAAAGTTAATCCTGAGGGGATTTGACCTTGGAAGATACAAAAGATGAATGTTTTGTTATACAGGTCTTGCTTTGACTTGCCCTTGATCACCCAGCAAAAAAGCTTAGTTACAAGGCATGAAATGTGGAGCTAGATTGGTGAAATGAGCTGTAGGAGGCTTGGATCAATAGCCTCCAACATTGTAAGTTTCACTGGTGGCCCACTGCAATTGTGGAACATTGGACTGTGTATGCATCTGCTTCCTCTTAATTCAAAGAGAAGATTTTTTTTTTCTTTTTTTTTTTTTTTTTTTTCTTTCCTTAGCAACATCAATAGGAAGGTGGGTTATGCCCACACACTGTGCTCTGTATAACTGTTGTGAGGACAATGTGCAGTGTGTCAACTGTGAAAAAAAATTAATGTTTATTGAAAGTGTTAATGTTTAATTGTTTGATCAATCTTATATACCACTGCTGTGGCAGAAAACAGTGAAGGGCAGAGGAGGAGCAACAGCTGTGGCATCCATCAAGCCTCTCTCTTCCAAATTCTGCGACAGCACAGAGCTCCTCCAAGTGGCACGCCTGTGAAGCAGGGCAGGGCTGGGCCACGCAGGAAGCAGCCAGGGCAGGACCAGGCTGGGCTGCTTTGCTCAAACTCTTCCTCAACTCTTTTTATACATTTTTTGTACTGAGTCACCCTGGGGTGGTCCCTCTGGCCCTAAAGTGGAGCCAATCACATCCCAGGGCAGGCTTTCCATATCCTGCAAGATGGGACCCCCCCAACCCAGAACCAGCCGAGCCTATCCAGCCAAGCTTCCTCAAGTTGACACAATGTATCAACTACCACAATCCCCTTGACATGGACTTTTCACCTTCCACCACTGACCTTTGGGCCTTTTTAGCACAGATCCATGAAACAGGCCTGCATGAGACATTGTCCTGGACTCTAGGCATCCAGCTGGACTTGTGGGAGACATCAATGTGGACTCTGGGTCTTCAGCTGGACTCATGCAGGACACTAGTGTGGGATCCAGGCCCTCAGCCGGATTCTTTGATCTTCAGTGTGTGGACAGATTTCCTGCACTCTTGTATATGATTCTTTGGGTGATTATTACATAATCTTCCAAAATGTATCCTATATTGTATTGTTCCCCTTGCAAAAATCCCAAACCATGACAGTAGCTCAGTATAGTGTTTGCCTATTTTGTGGGTTTCATCACCAGCACTGCAGAGGAAAACAACCTTTTTTTTTTTTTTTCAGGACTGGGGCTCAAACTCACGACCTTGCACTTCCCAGGCAGGCATTTGTGTCACAGAGCTATCTCCCCAGCCCCACAACTTTAATCAATTAGGTAATTAAAAAGATAAAAAGCAAACTCAGAAGAGGGACACCTTTTATAATACTATATTAATGAACAGTCTCTTGGTTTGGCCACCTAATCCTGGGAATGTTTGGCAATGTCTACAGCAGTGGAAGCAAACCTATGGCACACATGCTGATTTTCCTTTAAGACAAAATTTATTAATGTATGAGTTGCTTTTTTCTTCAGGATTTGGGCTTCATTGTAATGTTGCATATATATGTGTTTTAGGCTGCATTTCACACAGTGGCCTCTAAATGTTTGTCATACGTGCACTAGAGATTTGGGGGTGGGGCAGAGCTGAGGAATGACCCCAGGGCCTTATCACAGAGCTACCTTCCCACATTCCAGGCTTGTTTTGTTTTCTTGTTTTATTTGATTAGGGTTTTTTGTTTGTTTGTTTGTTTTTATTTTTGTTTGTCTTTTAAGACATGATCTCACTATGCAGCTCAGGCTGGCCTTGAGCTCATTTTTGTAGCCCAGGCTGGTCTCAAACTCGCAGTGATCCTCCTGCCTCAGCCTCCCAAGTTCTGGAATTACAGGCATGTGCCACCATGACCGGCTTGTCTGTCCTTTTTTACTCTTTATTTATTTGTTTGTTTGTTTGTTTGTCTTTTTGAGACAGGGTCTCACTATGCAGTTAAGACTGACCTTGAGCTCACTTTTGTAGCCTAGGCTGATCTCGAACTTGCACTGATCTTCCTGCCTCAGCCTCCCAAGTGCTGGGATTACAGGCATGTGCCACCACACCTGGCTCATTATTTATATTTGAAGCCTCTCTTATAAGAGCGAATCATGCGATATTTGATATTTGACTCAATTTTTCTAATATGCTTTTTTTTTTTTTTTTTTTTTTTTTGAGACATAGTTTTGCTCTGCAGTTCAGGCTGGCCTGGAACTCACTGTATATAGCCTAGCCTAACCTGGTTTCAAACTCACTATCTTCCTGTCTCAGTCTCTGGAGTTCAGGGATTATAGGCAGGTGCCACCAGACTCAGCTGCTATTTGCTTTTTTCCAGTCTCCTTACTAAATTTAGCCTGACAAGGGGTCTGGGGAGATAACTCAGTAGAATAAATGCTTACCTGGAAAGCGCAAGGTCCTGAGTTCAATAGCTTGATGGTCTCAAGTTTCACCCCTTTTCTTGCAACCGATATGATTTCATTCTTTATGGCTGAGTATTGTTCCATCATGTGTCTGATATAGATAGATAGATAGACAGATAGATAGATAGATAGATAGATAGATATTAATCTACGGATGAGCATTTCCAAAATTAACTATTGTAAATTTTCCACTATTACTGCAGCTATGTATGTGTCATTGTTAGGGACATTATTTATTTAGTATTTTTGAGACAGGGTCTCACTATGCAGTTCAGGCTGGCCTTGAGCTCACTTTAGCCCAGGCTGGTCTCGAACTTACACTGATCCTCCTGCCTCAGCCTCCCAAGTGCTGGGATTACAAGCGAGTGTCACCATGCCTAGCTCTGTTAGGGACATTTTTGGCTCTCACAATACTGAGTTCTATGTGGCTAAAAGTCCTACAGTGCTCAAACCCCCCACCCTCCACCCACACAGGGCAGGGCCCAGGAATGGAGTGTAGACAGGGCTGTACGTGAGGTCCCTTCTAGCTATGCAGCTCAGGACCCCTGGGTGCCTCATTCTCTTTAGGGCTTGACAGACAGACAGACAGACAGACAGACCCTGCTGGCTTCCCCATCTTGGGTTCCCAAATAGCTCCTGTTCCCCTGCCCACCTCCCCCTGCAGCTCAGGACCCCTGGGTGCCTCCTGACTCAGCACCTGCCTTTCCTGGTGGCCAAGCTGAGGGAGCAGGGCTGGGCTCTGGGCTGCGAGTTCACGAACAGCTCCTTTCAGACCAGTGCAGAGACCTGCGTGTGCCGGGCAGGCGCTGTGCCTCTGAGCCACCTCCCTAGTTCATCCACTGCTGGGACTTAGTGCAGTACTCCAGCCCAAGTTAGGTCAAGGAACAGGGCTGGCTCTGTCACTTCTAGGCCCAGCCTCAGTGTCCCCTCCTGGACATAATTACAGGGCCAATAAAATATTTCTTTTTTTTTTATTTTTTATTTTTTATTTTTTTTCCAATTCTTTTATTGTTTAAATTTAACAATGGTTATATTACATATTTTCATCATCGGATCAGTTTAGATTAATACATATAGGTATATAAGATTGATCAAACAACTAAACATTAACCTTTCTAGATCCACATTACTTTTTTTTTTTTTT
>PVJA010020992.1:0-36166 GCA_004027025.1 Myocastor coypus | reverse complement strand
AGCTTCCTGTTTCCTCTGAATCCTTGGTGATTGGGATACAATTCAGACCTATAGAAAATTCAAAACTCTGTGTGTGTGTGTGTGTGTGTGTGTGTGTGTGTGTGTGCGTGTGTGTGTGTGTGTTGCTGGGGATTGAACTCATGGCCTTTGGACTGAGCTACATCCACATCGTTTTTAATTTATTTTTTTGTGACAAGGTCTTGCCAAGCCTCTGGGTGTGGGCTCAACCTTCTAATCCTAGGTCAGCCTCCTAGAATTCTGGGGTTCCGAAGTTGCAGCGTCATGCCTGCTTCCAAACTTCTTATGTAGCATCCACATTCCTCTTCACAGCATCTCTTTCTCACAAAATATTCCCATAAATTAGGGTATTTAAGCCTCCTTTCTTCTACCCATCTTCCCTTCCATTTCTCTCTGCTGTGAAAGGGTCACTGAAAATCAGCAGAAGTATCTAAAAGAAGCTACTGGATACTGTCATGTGACCTAAAACTCAGACCATTTTCCACGTATATTCCAGATCCTGGAGAATGCTTTGAAGATGGCCCTACTGCGGGAGCTGCCTTTTTCTCCATCATGCCTTTCAGGCTCCCTCTCCCCACCCAGCAACCCTTCCACTATAGCTCAATACTTCCTTTTACTCAACCTCCCATCTACACAGGGTGTGATGGGCACCCTAGAGACACAGCAACACAGCTCAGATTTCTGGGCCTCTTAGCTGTCCATCCCCATAAATGCCTAAGCTGAACGCCCCAAGGTGTCACCTGAGAGGTCTGCTTCCTCACCGGTGTCCTCCAAATTTAGAGGAAGCACATAGTGTGAGAAGAATAAAACCTGTGAGCAGAGGAAGGAGATTCTGGCCACGTCTGTGCTTGCAGTGGCTGCTGTAGAGCCGCCAGAACAGGGCCATGCGGCGATGAAGGCAGGGTTTAGGGAGGGAAGAGAGACCCAGGAGCTAAGCTCAGCACACTAGGGCGGGTGCTGGACAGTCGCAGGAGGCCAAAACCTCCAGTATCCAAACACCAGCACAAGGGGGGACAAAATGGCTGATCGCTCTTGCTGGAAATCACAGAAGCCTCGGGGGAGGATACTTCTGTGACGTGCCTCATAAACTTGTCTTTACTCAAGAGTGCTGTGTTGAACAGGAGCTCAAGTCTGATATTTAATAAGAGCATTGATAATTTACATAAACTTTAACTGTATTCATGAAAAATAGTGTAAGCATTTTTTGCACTCAAAAAAATCTCCAAGTGCATCTTCTTCCTAAGCCCGTGTGTGTCTATAGGAGATTCTGATCTCTTTTCTTACTGGCCTTTACTCAACAACTTAACTTGCGGTTGAATTTTGCCTCTCTGAACTTCACTTGCTTTTCTTCACCAAGTATCATAATTGGAACACAGAAACACGCATATCTACATGCCATAAGCAATCAGTAGTCTGGAAACTTCCTCGGAAGAAAGACCACAGGCAGATGGTTAGCTTCGCCGATTTCTTTATTTTTCCTCATCATACAGGGTTTAGATTCTAGAGCTCCATTTTTACCCATGTGACCTAGAGCTAAGTGTATAACAGCTGTCTCATACGGTTTATGGGACTGATGGGTATTTACTGAAATATTGCAGCAAGAAAGCAGTGCACGAAGCGTGGTCACATAGTAGCGCTGGCAAATGTTAACTGCGGTTTTCTTTCCTATTCTCTGAGGTTCTGCTGGAGCAGCCAGCTTGCGGGAGCCCCATTCCCTTGAGGACATGGCTTTCTCCAGACCTGAGACACACTAAAGGGTGAGGCACAGGGCCATTCTAGTAAAACAAAGCACTTGAGAGTGTCCACAGAAGGAAGAAAGAGTTACTTTAGACAGAAGAACCTGCTTTGGTGATTGGTTTTCTCTTCCAGAGTCTTCTTTTTTTTTTTTTTTTTTTTAAACGTTCTAATGATAGTCTTGTCCTTGAAGCCAGTCTCAGACGACTTTGACTCACAGCCTATTTCACTTGCTTTTCAGTTAGTGAAACCAGCCAAGTCTTTCTGAGATGGGTCGGGTTCCCCGGGGAGGCAAGAGACAAAGCTCTATACAGGAAGCAGGTGCAAGTGCAAAGGTTTAATTGACACAGACGGTGCCAAGCAGGTACACATACCAGCCCCACTGAGTTCTGGCATCACTCTGTGGAGGTACGTATCTTTATCCCCAAGACCAACAGGTTCAGAAAGTTCCTTACTTGTTCACAGTGTTAATGCCCTATAGGTGGTACAGCTGAGACTGAAACTCAAGGCACCTTGAACGTTTGTTCTTTGTTCTTTGTAACAAAGCAAGTGTTCTGACTGTTGATTTCATTGCAAGAAGCAGTAAGCTTACAACTAATCCTACAAGAATTTATCTTTCAGCCCAGGAAGAAGGCAAACTTAGGCACGTTTACTCTTAGTCAGACTCAGCACTTTTATAGCATTCTACATGTTTGTGAATGTTCACACACTAACACAAATTCCACTTGTGAGCCAGATACTCTAAACAATGCATACAACTATAGAGACTGGCACTGAATCTTGTTTTCAACATTTATTGATTGATTGATTATGGCTGGCTCAGCCTACCCTGGGGACAGGCCTGGCAAGTCATGTGGTGCCAGGGATCAAACTGCTGTCCCTGTTTACTTGCCTAAGCTTGCCTAAGTAGGTGCTTTAAACCACTGAGCTATCTCACCAGGCCCTGAATTTTGAGAGTCAAAGCTGGAGTAAAGCCTTCAAGGTCCCTTGCTGTGACCTCATGGTTTCCTTTTTGTCTGCACACTGAGGAGCAGCCAGGGCAGTGGCAGGGCATGATGGGCAGGGAGCTGGTGCCATAGCTATTTGTCACCCATCGTGAAAGTACCTTAAATGCTGTAAGCATGGACTCCGAAACACCTGTGCAGAGTGGTATACATCTGCTGGGCACTGTGCCAGGGCACACTCACTCTTGCAGGCTCGCTCATTTACACATGCATGCCTGTCTTCCCACACCTGCACATGCTGTCCACACTATAATATGGCACACTGACACACAGTCACCTGCTGAGCCATCTGTTATGGCTTATGTCTACATATGAACCTCAAGTGCACATAGGAAGGGCTTTGGGAAGGTAGTTGGATTTGGGAGTATTAGAGCTGGCTTGCTGTCAGGAGAAGGGGTCTATTCAAAAGAGGTGGGCCGCTGGGTATAATCTGGAAGAATGCATTTGCCTTCCCTCTCTGCTTCCCAGCTGCCATGAGGTGAGGTGCCATGGCATCATACCTTAGAGTCAGCACACTACCAACTGAAAGGTAGGCCAAGTTGTGTGTGTCTTCTTTAAGTTGTGTGTGCCCAACGTTGTGTCTTAGCAGCAAGGACAATGACTAAAGCACCATCCGTCACACGCAAGTATGTCTTCATCCACTCACACACCCACAGCGGCCCAAGTACGCGGACACACGCCTGCACTGTCACTTATGCTCCAGCCACAGAGGCTTCAGTCTCGTCTCTGCTCTCATGAGCTAGGTCCTCTCACTTTTCTCCAGTCCCCTGTACCTTGCATCAGCGATGTGCCCATTTGCCTTGAGCAAGTGTCCGCAGACTGGGAATCTCAGAAGGAAGACTGTGATACTAAGGATGAAAAGAAAACATGTCTTCGTTTGAGAGGAAGATAAAAACTATACTCACATCCACGCACTCCAAATAGTGTAGAGCAATGGTATGGCACAGGGAAAAGAATACTCACCCGCCATCATGGAGTCTGACGGGGCTGAGGCCAATCCAGACTTCCCTGCTTTTCCTTAGGTGACCATAGCCAGCTTACTTTTGCTTCCTATCTGTTCCATGAGATTCATAACTCAGACTTCAATCTCTGACTATGAAGCTCAAGCAGAGTCCCTGATGGGTGGTTTTGGCCTGTTCCTCCCTCAGCTACCCACAGGCCCCCATGAAGAGTGAAAGGCATTGCTTACCACCCCTACACTGGGCACAGACTCTGAAGTGCCCCAGGGGACCCAAGGCTCTGCAGAAAAGCTCCAGCTCTTGGCAGTCAGGAACCTCTGCCTGACTGGAGGGAGCCCTGCTGGAGGGTGTGGTAGGATTTTGTGGGCTCTGCTTTCTCCTGCATGTCTGTACAGCCCTGGCATTCCTAGGGAATCACAGAGGCTGGCACTGACGATACTACTGGCTTGGCCAATGCCCAGTTGTGCTGTAGCACATCCCGGGTCACGTTGGTGCCATTCAGCTCTGTAGGGATTTAGTCTGGGAGTCGGCACCACCCACAGAAGCCAGCCATTGCTGACCTGTACCCCACCACCCCCCATCCCTGGTAGTAGCTCTCAGTCTCTGGAATCCTTAGATCAGCGATCAGGAATTAGACTGTGTGCTTCCAGCTTATTCTGGAATAAAATATAAAGGTAACTTTTTCGCTGGGTTCTTCAGGCAGCTCCTTGGCCACAGTTTTCTCTGCCCACACAGGGTGGTAGCCAGGGCAAGGATGTCCACCCTCAGTGGACTTAAGAGGCACTAAAGCACCAAAAAAGAGGAGCGGACAGAGAATATGAGATCCGAGTTGCCAGCTGGGCTCTTGCCCTCGCCTCTCGTGGGGCCTTGGACAGGTTCTTCCCATTTTCTATTCCTCAGCATCCTCATTTAGTCACATTTGCCTGTTGTGCTTGGGCCGAGGGAAAGCTCCGGGTGAGGACAAGATTGGGCTTGCTGGTTCACTTCTCAGCTTCCTTGCAGGTCTGACTCAGCAAGATGTGACACGCTCTAATCTTTATTTGATATCTTCTTCTCCTAACTAGTCACAGTCACGAAAATCCCTAGCAGACATACATTCGGGAAACAAGGCCACACACGAACTCCTGCATGCTTGCCTAGCAGAAACTTAGCTAAGGCTGGAGTCTGTGTTCCAACACTGAGACTTAACTGAAGACAAGGGGCAGTCCTGGGATCTCGGAGCTCTCATCCTCTGTTCTGTCAGCATCGTCATACAAAGCAAAGATTCTGATTTTGCAAATGAAGAAACCAAGAATGGAAAAGTCAGCAAACTCTTTTCATTTAATGGCTGAAGACCTAGGAATTGTATGTCTTGGCCCAGAAAGACAAATATTGAATATCTTTACATATATATGGATTCTATACATTGAACTCATTTGCAGAGAGTAGAACCATGGTAGACAAGGTAGTGGGAGATGTTAGAGAGTCTAAAATTTCAAATAGATGGGAGAAATGAATTGTAAGAGATTTCAGTAAGGTAGCTACAGTCATTAGCACTATATTATATGCTGGAAAATCACTTAGAGAGTAGGCTTTAAGTATTCTCATCACAAAACATGGTAAGTATGTGTGGGAATGTAGATATTAATTTGCTGATACACATATATCACAAATATTTGTAACTTTTACCTCTCAGTTAAAAAGAAATGAAATTTAGAAACATCTTACAATCTTTTAAGGAAGAAAAGATGTCAATGTTAGTGAAAACAGAGATGAAAGATATATAGAAATACCCTATGCTATCTTTATAATTTTCTATAAATCTAAAATTATTGCAAAGTTAAAAGTTACACGTGCACACACACACCACCACCATTACCACCCCCATAGGAGTACCTTTCATGCAAACTCTTCCTTTTGACTTTAGTTCCCTCCAGTTAGGCTGAAAGCTTCCAGGGTGGGGCAGGCTGAATCTTTCCTATTTTTATGTTAGTAGTGCAGAAGGGCAGAGAGAAAACTCTAGATGATGTCTACTGGTCGACTTAGATGCAGGGTACCGCTTCCTCCATGGAATTGTTCAGAAGCCCTTTTCTTACTCATATTGGCTTTGAGGAAATAACATATAAGTGACAAGCCTTCATGAGCTGCAACTTCTTGAATGGGGTAGGGCTGTCTTGTCGACAGCCACTATTGCTTCAGGTCTGCAAGTGCTTACTGCACATTCTGCATAAGACTGGATTGGGATGATGGCATTGCTCCTGGCTCATCGCATACACAGTGTGTGTGTGTGTGTGTGTGTGTGTGTGTGTGTGTGTGTCTATGTGTATGTATGTATGCATGTGCACATTCTATTCTCTCTTTTGGACAGTCAGAAAAGTGCCACCATCTATTATAATCTTAAAAAAGTTCCTGATGTGTCATTCCATGTGCTATGATTGGTGGTCCCTCTGGGGAGAGTTTGGTTTTATTAGAGATGCTTATTTTATTTCTTAGAATAGACTAGAAGTTTATTGTTTTTGTTTTGTTATTTTGTTTTTTTACAGTAGTTCATCAGGCTGTATATCAACTCTACCACCCCCGAATACTGGCTTAAGTGACAGCTATAGCATCTCTGCTAGTAGCAAAGATATTTTCAAGAGCCAAAAAGTGAAACACAGCAGGTGATTTACAGCACCCCCAAAATACTTTTCCCCTCGCAAATGAAATGAGGCTGAGTCCTTTCTGGCCCTGGGCCCCAGCCCGCTGGCAGGGTTTTTCTGGCGCTTATTCCTCCGAGCACGCCCAGGCCTCTGCCTTCTCATGGCAGTGGTTGGCGAGCCGGCTCTTCATGGCTTCCATCGCTGCCTCTGCTGCCCGGGTGTACAGGTCCCCGCTCACTGGGCCTCCTTCTCCAGGCCGCAGCCTCTCATCGGGAACATCTCGGCCTCCCTGGCCAGCAGAGTGTGCCGGGGCTCGTCCTACATCCTGTCAAACGCGCTGCCCTTGTCGCAGTCTGTGGCCTCCAAAGCCGTGCTGTACCAGGGCAGTGCCTCCCGCCAGTCTCAGAACCTGGGCAGGACTGAGGTTCTGGCCGGTGTCAAAAAGTTCGCGCCACGACGATCATGGATTCTCTGTCCCCAGCTCCAGCTGCCTTCAGTAAGTATTCAAATCCTTTTGTTTTGTTCTTGTCTGTCTCCTGCATAGAGACATTGGTGAGGATATGGTGCCGCAGTGGGAGCCCATGAGCCCCGGGCCCACGATGGCCTCCAGCTCGCCCAGGTTGGCTGCGTGCTCCAGGTGGAAGATGGCTGACTCACAGTCCCACTCCACGCAGAAGCAGCACCCTCGGAGGCCTTTCCCAAGATGGATTTCCCAATTTTCTTGTCAGGATTCAGGGCATTCAGTCTTTGCACTTCCAGGACCACAACCGAAGGCCTCGGCAGGTGAAGGCGGGAGGGGTTGAGCAGGCTCTGCTTTTCCACGCAGATCTACCCATCCAGCACTGCCCAGGCTGTCTTTCTCCAACTCGGACCTGTGCCTGCCGTTGGAGTGGCCATGCTCGTGGGGCTTGGGGTCATCCAGCTCACCCGGCCTCTCACTGGGGAATCCACTATGCCCACTGGTTTCAGAGTCCCAGTGGTTGTCCCGACAGTCGTCTCTGGGCGCTGAGCTATCCAGGTCACCAAACACTGGCCAATGGAACAGGTCCAGTCTGTGACTTTGTGGGGTGGCCAAAGATGGAGAGGTAGACAGAGCTGAAGGTCACATCGCTAGCGCTCTCATCCCCGGAATTCTCTGAAAGGCAGAGGAGCAGCAGGGGCCAGCCGGCAGACGGGGTCCTGGCTTGGGGACTCCCACACTTCTCCTCTGTGCCCCTCAACATGGTCTTGGCCGACTGCAGCAGCTTGATGTTCTGATTCATTGCGTGCGTCCTGCTCCCATGGTGAGAGATCAAAAGCAGCCAGCCCCATGCTCCTGCAGATCTGGTTACAGGCGTAGGAGTAGAAGAAGAGAGCCATGCCCCAGACACTTAGGTTGCCATCTCTGAAGTCTGTGCTTGCCTCAGTGTGAATCTGTGGGTCAGTGTGGAGGTCACCCGTATCCTGAATGTCTACCACAATCAGCTGATGTGAAGTGGCTGAAGGCCTGTGGTCTCAGGCAGATGTTGTCATGGCGAACAAACCCTGAGTTTGAGTCGTACTTGATGTACTTGCCCTCGATACAGTGCTCCAGGTGGAAAAGGAGCTTGCCTGGTCTCTCCATCACCTCAGTGATGCATATCTGTGTGATGTCCGCCTGCTTGGGGGGCTTGTGCTGGTTGTACTCCTACTCCCAGAGCTTGGCCTCCACCTGCAGGTGCACACCCTCAAAGTTCACGT
The DNA here is from genome assembly GCA_004027025.1 of Myocastor coypus. Classification (NCBI taxonomy): domain Eukaryota; kingdom Metazoa; phylum Chordata; class Mammalia; order Rodentia; family Myocastoridae; genus Myocastor; species Myocastor coypus. Next base: position 28,114 of record PVJA010020992.1, on the reverse strand, counting down.
CCTTGTCCACTGTCTTGATGTAGTGCTTTGTCACGTAGTTAGAGTCCCCTTTCCACTGCTGGGCATGTAGGAAGTTGAAGAGCTTCTTTGTCCAGAAGCACTCCCTCATGGCTCTGTGGCCAAAGGGCTGAGACACCATCTTGATCAGAGCCTCATCCTCCTGCCACTCCCCGATGACAGCAGTGTACTTGTGGCAAGTGGCATGTTCTGAGGCACCATCCTCAAGGTAGAACTCAGCCCAGGGGTCGGGCATGTGCTTGACCTTCTCGATTGCATGCTTTCAGGCCTCCTTGTAGTGGAAGCAGCTGGCTGAGGACCCGCTGAAGCCGCAGTGCTCACTTTCACGAGGTGGCTGTAGCTGTTGACCTTGAGACTAATGTGCTCGTGTGATCCAGGTTGGTCCGTGATGGGGCAGATAAAGTAGCCTCCCTCTTCACTGCTGTCTGTATCGGAGTGCCCATCGCAGCCACCCCAGGGAGACAGGCCACTAGCCGCGCCTTCTAGATGGAAGGAGCGATGGAACCGGTGCAGCAGGGAAAGTCCTCACCCAGCAGCACGGAACACCAGGGTGCAAGGTGGAGGTGCCTGAGAGCACTGGGGACGAGCAGGGTTGATGGGCAGTGGGCGAGTTGTGCAGGTGGAGGGGCGGCATTGCCTCAATGAGAAGTTGCTAAATATTGCTTTTGCTATCCATGAGAATGGTGGCCTGGGGTGACAGGTAGATAAGAGTTGTAAGAGAAAGGTGAGAGAGACAGGATCAGACATCAGGACCAACAGCCCTGTGAAAGGCTATTCTGGTCATGCCCAGGGCAGGTGCCAACATATGCACAATGTGGTTCAGCATGGAGTGGATTACAAGCTCCTTCCACCTCCAGGGTAGACCAAGAGGGGTTGCCCGTCCTGGGACTGGTTGCCACAGACATCTTTTGAGAAGAACGCTGAGAACTGAGCATTAGGAAAGCAGTTTCTGTGGAAAGTCTCCATCAGCCAAAAAAATCAAACTCAGTCTCACACATAGGCCATGAGAACCACAGCTGAGGCATGGCAAGAGCCTTCAGCCCAACTTCTGCTGCTCAAGATGCATCTGCTCCTTGGGGATCTCTTTCTAACCGTGGCTTCTTTCCTGAAAGCCTTTCCCCTAAAACTAAAATAGGCAAGAGCAAGTTTGACGAGCACTAAATTCAAGGCTTAGTCAACACCAAAGGAAAACACACAGTGATGTAAGGCAAGATATTATGGGTTACCTGGTCTGTGGCAATGGCTTATACATTCCCAGCATAAGCTCCACCATAAATGTGGCATCCTGGCCAGTTCCTTGTCCCTTCCCAGGTAGGAGGGTCCTTCATCTGCAGTCTCTGAGCACGCTAGAAGGAGCACTTTCAGGCATGTACAAGTTGAGTATCACTTCCTAACTTCTTCCTGCTTTTTCAGGGACATCAGTTCTTTGGTGGCTCATAAAGGGAAGAGCTGGCAGGCGGGAGCCATTTCTAGACATCACTTCAGGGGAAATGTAATGGTTTTGATATAGGAGAAAGAAAGCCCCAACCTGATACATGTCTGGCACAAGTTCGTGTTCTCTAAAATCAAAGAACGAATTTTAGGAACAACAAAGGTTAAGAGCAGAATACACTTACTGGGAGAAGAGGTCACAAATGGATTGCCAAAGAGCCTGTCTTTTCTAAGGATTTTGTAGAACAAACACACAAGATCAAGCAAATACACAGGTGTCTTTGTTACATACACAAGCAAATTTCCCAAGTTGGGGGAAAATGGGAAGCCATAAGGTAGGCACAAGGTGGGACAAAACTGTGGTTAACCAATAAGACTATGGGTATAATTACTCAGGTTAAATTGATGAAGTCATTGTCAAATGGGGAAACAAGTCAGGGAGCATAGATATAGACAAGAGGGCACCGATACAGAACAGTGGCTCTTTAGCTGAGCGTGGTGGCTCACGCCTGTAATCCCAGCACTTGGGAGGCTGAGGCAGGAGGATCATTGTGAGTTTGAGACCAGCCTGGGCTACAAAAGTGAGCTCAAGGCCAGCCTCAGCTGCATAGCGAGACCCTGTCTCAAAAAAAAAAAAAAAAAAAAAAAAAAAGACCAGAACAGCGGCTCTTTCTGTAGGGCAGGAGGTTAGGGGCTTTCCTGAAGGTGACCGACACCCATTTTGATCTCAGTTCCTCCTGATTACCCTTAAGAACTACATGGGTGCATGTGTTTCACCTTCTGTGCTGAGGTCTGGCCCACTGCAGAGGTGCCTGTCTTGCCGTTACAAGGTCTCTCATTCCTGCACTGGCTCCTCTGAGGACGCAGCTCTGGCTGACTGCCTAGGATATTTTTATCTAACTTAGCTGCCCATAACATTTTAAAGGCTTCCCAGTGATATCTAATTGTCACATCCAGGGTTGGGGCCAAGCCACACCACACCATGACCCCACTCTGCTGAATGCATTGCTCCCAGTGACCCTCAACCCAGCACCTGTAAATAACTGAAGAAGCAGAGTTTACAATAAAATATTTATTTGAAGGCAAGGGAAAGGGGAAGGAGAAAGATGACAGACAACTGCTCTGGATGAGTAGTGGATATGCTGAAGTGAATTAATTACTGTCAGACTTTTGTCTTCATGTCCCTTAAATCGAGAGCTAGTGGCTCTCCCATCCCCCACAGGGGCACTTGGAAGCTGTCCCCATCTGATCTGCTCTCTGGGTTGTCTTTCATTCTAACCTAGGTATGTGGATCTACATTCCTTTTGGCCACTTGATTTCTTCTTGTGATGAATAAGGGGTTGTGGATCTTTGCAAGAAAATAGTTTAGTTAATGATTAAATATTCAATCTCTCTCTCTCTCTCTCTCTCTCTCTCTCTCTCTCTCTCTCTCTCTCTCTCTCTCTCTCTCTCTCTCTCTGTTCCAGGGATCAAACTCAGGACCTTCTGATTGCCAGGCAGGTGCTTATACAGCTGAGCTATATCCCTGGCCCCTTTAATGATTAATTAAAGAAGACATGTATCTATGTGTGCATCTGGTACAATAGTAGAGGGAAGAACATACATACATGTACATATGTATAAGCTTTGTGTGCATGTGTGTTGCACATGCATGCCAAATAAGAGTGCTACATACTGAGTGAGAGTTCCTAGGTGGCTGCTTCTTATCGCCCTTGTATTCTACTGGGTGCATGAAGGGGCTGGTTATCCCGATCTTAAGTTTCTGGCTTCTTCTTTGCTTTGTTGACTCTTCCTGACAGATTTCCATGGCAACCATATTACCTGTCACCTCTGTCTAGCTTCTCCATCCTCCTCTGCCTTTCTAATTGCTCTAACTTCAGAGTCTACTTATAGAGGCAAAAACAAATAAGCAAACAAACAAGCAAACTGCTTTTAGTAAGGTTTCCTATTAATTCCTTTAATAAGCTTAATGAAACCTTATTTTATCTTTTTCCTGCCAATGCTGGTCCTTACAAAGTGACCTGCATCATTCAACTGGGCTGAAATTACCTACTCTGCAGTCATCAGCTCTTCGTCAGTACTTGACACGGCTGGGAGGTCCTTGTAGGTATGCTGACAGTGGGCCTGAATGCGGGCCCACTGTAAGGACTGCTGCAGGGGTCGGAGGAGGTAGTCCCACCCTAGCTTGGCGTTGCTTACTCTTAGTCTACAGGTCAGGTCTGTCCTGTGTATGCAGCATTCGTCTGCCTGACAAACCCCACAAGGCACTTGCACATTACTGCAGTAAGAGCTATCTGCATTTCCAGAGCCTTGTGTGTCCTTGAGCTCTGCCCCAAGAAGGGCAGTCAAGGGGTACAGAGGACTCATCATTGCAGGAAGAGATGATGTGATTCGGTGCAAATTTCAATCTTTGAGTGAAGCAACAGGGGTTTGGATTCTGGCCTGATCAGAGAAGTCATTTCCTCGCTACATCACTTGGGGCAGATTACCTCATCTGTCTGGGTTTCAGTTTCCTTGCATGTGGAGTAGGCTGGTGTTCCACCTACCGTGGTGGGCCCTGTGGAGGAGCTTTCTTTTTCTTTAATAACCAGAAGCCACTGCAGCAAGAGCTCCTGTCCTCCACCCAGGCTGATCCTCTTGAACTCCACGGAGCTTTTCCTGCTGCTTGCCCTGTGCACTGACTCAGCCAGTCTAAGTCAAGCCCCCCTGCCATCTAACATGGACAAAAGGAGACTAGGAAGGTACTAACGCCAGCGGGGAATCTCCTGCTCCCTCCCTCTGAGAGGACTGGGGTCCACCTTGGGTGACTTGGGAGTGGGCAGAGGATGAGCTGAGTCTCTCTGGCCCTAAGTTTCTTTGCCTTTAGAAGTTCAGGGATTGCTCAGGTCTCAGCTAGGTGTGAAGGTCTCCATCTTGTGGCCCTGGTAAGAACCTTCCCTTGGAATAACACCAGAATCAGGACCAGGCACTGGCTTGACATGGCCAGCAGGTGGTGCTCTTCCCTGGCAGCTTGGCTTGGCACCAGAAGGTCCTGTAGTCAAGAAAGAGTGAGGAAAAAGATGATTTATTTAGCTCCCCCAGGCACAAGTAGATAGAAAGTCTTTCACAGGAAAATATCAGTTTCCCAGAAGTAGATGGTCATTTCTGTGGACTGAATTAGTCCAAGCTGGCTTTTCCGTATTCCTTCCCTCTTTCCTCCAATGTCCTCTACTGGTACACATATGCACACCAGGCATACACACACACACACACACACACACTTACCTATGTCACTGTCTTGGCCATCATCAGGACATGCTAGATTTTAGGATTTACTTTCCCTTTGGTCAGTGTCAAACAACAGTAGAAAGAGGCTCTTTGGGAAACAGGAGCCAGCTCTTATACAGCCCAGAAGGACCACACTAAAAAATGCCGCAGTAACCGGTGTACCATAAAGCCCAGCCACGTAGTTAGCAGCTGGCTTCTCACTCAAAGCCACATTAGCATGCTGAGCTGTAAGAGGCTCAAGGCAACAGCTTCCAACATTGCCAGTTCTGCCGATAACCCACTGCTATTATGGAATAGTGCTCTGTGTACACAGCTACTTTCTGTTAGTTCAATGAGAAGAAATATTTGTACCAATAGTATCTAGAAAAGTTATTGTGTCTGCATCTTGTACTCAGAACAACAACTATGAAGACAAGAATGTAAATTGTATTAATTACTGTGGTTGCACTATTAACATGTTGTGAAACTATCCCGTTGTTATTTCTTACTTTAAAAAAAAAAAAAAAGGCCCACAGAAAGTCCACTGCATCCCTGCCACACATTAATTCAATATCAGGATTGATACTCAAGGAACATCTGTAACACAGCTGGTCTCTGAGGCCAAAAGGAAAGAGCGCCATGTACTAGGACTCTCAAATTTCACATTACCAGATAAAACAGTGGCAAATGATTCAAACAGGAAGAGACCAGGGGTGAATAAACAACCTGGGTTGGCTCTATCAGGCCAAAAGATATACATTCTCCATCACAAACATGCAGGAAAGAGTCTGTGCTTACACAAACTCTCTGGTCTGAATATATATATATATATATAATTACTGTGTGTGTATTCATAGTGGAACAGGCACTTTATTTTACATAGGAGCCAAAGAGAAGTGGAAAATATCCCTGCCTGAAGCAGCTCACTGCTGACAGAGAGACCACTGGATATTCTACTAAAAATAACAAGAGTTAGTGCTGCGAACAGCACTTAAGACCAGAGCTTTCTGAATGGAGCTGGGCACCTGCCTGACACCTGGAGGTGAATGTTCATGGAAGAAATGGAACGGGTAAGTACAGCGCAGATTCCCAAAGCACAGATTAAGGACAGGTTGTCGGGAAAAGGGGGTAGGTGGTTGACAGGAGAAAAAGAGTGCATTGTTTTTGAAAATAAAAGTAAACTGTAAGAAGTTAATCATGACTTATGCCTAGAACAGAAATGAGAAGGGAGGGAGACTAGGGCAAGGGGAAGGTGGGAAACTTCTCTGAGAGAGTAAAAGGATGAAGAGGCTTTGAAATCTAGCAAGAACCACAAGCTTCACTCAGGCTGGTGAAGACTCCCTGAAAGGTTTGGGCATGAAGTGGCTTCAGTACCTTGGGTGTCAGAGGTTGTCCTGCCTCTTTCTCTCCCATTCACCAAGGAGGACAAATGTGACAGCACCTTTCTGTTCTGGTTTCGTTAGCATGTAAAAAGGCAAGCACAGCACAGGCACAGCAGCTGTTTAGAGCCTGTGAGCCCTCATCACAAATTCAGTGCCTCAGTTCCCTTGAACAATAGCTGAGGTTGATTCTGGCAACCTTTTCTTTTTCTTTCTTTCTTTTTTTTTTTTTTTTTTTGTCTTTTTGAGACAGGGACTCACTATGCAGTTCAGGCTGGCTTTGAACTCGCTTTCATAGCCCAGGCTGGTCTTGAACTCACTGATCCTCCTGCCTCAGCCCCCTAAGTGCTGGAACTACAGATGTGTGCCACCACGCCTGGCTTGGCAACCCTTTCTTACTCCTTTCTGAAGCCACTTCCCCAAGGAAGGGCTCTGTGGTCAGAGAGCAGGATGCTGCCTAGACAGACTGGTTCAGCTCTGTCATCTGCTATCTGGACTGGCTGGCTTGGTTCTCTGTCTTAGGCACGATCACCAAGACCCTTTCTTTGACCTAAAGGACAACCAGAACCTCAGCTGCCCATCTTCTGGCTCCCTATGGGCAATGCCATTCATGAAAATGCTCCTTTCCCCCAAACAACACCCAGGAAAAGAATTTCAGTTCCTTCATGGCTGCTTCTGGCTAGTCTTTAGCCAAAGCTGGTCCATCTCACCTGACTAGAGACAAAAATCACTTGCTTGGCTAAACTTTAATCAGGCTCCTAAAGCTTCTCTTAGGTGTAGTTGTCCACTTCCTTGAAAATCCAGATGTCACAAAGAACTCTTCCAAGTCACTTGAGCAAGGAGCAAATCTTTTTTAAACTTAAAAATGAAATCTGCACTAATTATCTACATACAATAATTTAAAAATAAAATCAAGAAATAATTGTACTGTTCATATAATTCACTTTGTGCCCAAAAGCATATATATATATATATATATATATATATATATATATATATATATATATATTTTTTTTTTTTTTTTTTGTGGTATGACCTCAGTCTCCTGTAGCTACCAGGGCTTGTTTTCTTATTCCACACCAGGATCTGCTTCTCAAGGTTAGCCATTAGCCAGGCAGATAATCCATGAGTTCAGAAATCAATTAGTGAATCAATCAACCAGCCGGCTGGTCAGTTCTGCAGCCAACTGGCCAGGGAAGCAGTTAGTCAGTTAGCCCGTTTCTCACTTATGCATGCGTCTTCTCACTCCCTCCTCTCTCACCTGCTTACTCACTGATTCAGTCACTCACTCACCAGCATCCTTTAGTCACCAGAGCACTCAATTAGTAAGCTATCAGCTGCCTAACCGGCAGTCACGAGTGTGTAAGCTCTGTGCTGCAGTCCTTCTTGCCCTTAGGAAGTTTATACTTCAGCTGAGGGTAGGGAACTCCTCTACCACACATATCCATATATTAAACACATCTCGGCTCCAAGCCCTGGTAACAGTGATTTAGGTGAGAATGATTCCAGCAGAGATCCGCCAGGTGAAGAGAAGTACAGGCCATGTGTGTGGTTGAGGTAAAGAGAGAGCAATATCTACACATCCACTGAACTCAGAAGGACAGCTTAGTCCCAGAAGTATCCTGAGACTACATGAGTTCTGGTCATAACGCAGAACAGAGCAATTCTGTCAAACTATTGGTTTAACATTCAATTCAGCTTATTCCTCTAGAAGCAATTATTATACGTTCATCTTTTCTTTTATTTGTTCATATTTGTGAAGTAGATATAATATGTGAGAGGCTTTCCTGAGGGACAGATGGCAAACATGGAGGGGCAATTCCTATAATTGAGGAACCCACCTTTAGTGCACTTCTCAGTTAATAAGCCTTAGTAATTTAAAATATTGTATGCAGACTTCTGCAAGCAAGTATGACTCTAAAGCTCCAAGTGTTGAACAGAAAAAGAAAGCATACATTTAGGGGAAGAGTATGGAAAAGGGTCAAGGAGGGTGACATTTAAGATTTGTTCCTGAAGCCAGGATATAGCGCAGGAGCACAGTACCAGCCTGGCAAGCAGGAGGTTGTGAGTTTAATTTCCAGTTTAAAAAAAAAAAAAAAAAAAAAAAAAAGGTATACTATTTGTTGACTGATTAGGTAGTTGAGGCAGGGAGGTATTGAGCAAGCCCCGATGACAGTGCTGGTCCGGTCTGTAGCCCTGCTAAGGAGTGGTGGGAACTAAGGAGTTGGAGGTAGAGTCAGCAATATAGATACTGAAACACTTTGGACCTCCTTTCCTTCAATCTCGAGGAATCCTCTTACTCATAAATGTTCCACACCCCTCCGTGCTTTGTGCCGCACCAGTGATGGAACCGTGACTCCCCACACACCTGTGGTCACTTGTCCCTACTCCCAGGGAGACATCCTCAACCAAGGTGTGATTTCCAGTCAGTTCTTAGTTCACCCTCCATCCCCTCAGTTCTCCGTTAATCCTTTCAGGATTAACAAGGTAGTTTTCCCAGGCTTAATCAGACATGTGGGGGCTGGCAAGATAGCTTAGCAGTCTGAAGCACCTGCTTAGGCAAACTCAGGCAACGGCAGGGACTATGGTTCTATCACTGGCACCACATGCTGTGCCAACCCCACCCCCAGGGCAGGCTGAGCTGGCCATAACATAAATAAAGTTTTGAAAAACAATCAGACAATTAGGCTCTTATTGATTGAAGACCCTCAATTTTAGCCAACTTGATGTGTAGGAAAACAGGAAAATCCTGACCCAGGAAAGTTGAGGGGTGCGTCCAGCTCTCAGAGCCACTGACAGGTGAATATAAGTAAAGGCTTTTCCCACTTTGTTCAGCTCTGTCCTTGTTTCTCTACATCTGTCACGATGGAGGAAAGGGGCGCCGGTGTTTAACTCTGCTTGATCTCCACCAGAAAAGCACTAACCACCTTCTCAGGGAAGGGTCTCCTCCGGCTCCTGTCAGTGTTCGGCTTCCACAGACGATCTTCATAGGAACTGGCCTCACACCCATCAGGCTTGGGACTTCCTCGCTCCCCCTCTGCGAAGCCCCTAGTCCTGACAAGCGACTTCTAGACACATAGGAGGCAAAGGCAACAAGGCTGAGCCTCAGATCTCTGCCTATGTAGCACATCTGCTTCCTTTACTACCTTAAAACTTTGCTTTGCATTCTGCTCAGCTCGGACATAAGCGTGCTAATCATTTAGAGCATCATCTGTCTAAAAACTAATAATGTAAGGCTTAAGTGCTGTAATTTAATGCCCCTTCGATACACCAAAGTATTGATGTACAACAAACCACAGTAGATACCAAAGTAAGAAAAACTAAGGCATTTTCATGATTTGCAGAGACAGTCATTTCCTAACCTTTAAAGCTCTGACTCTGGGGACCCCAGGCAGATACCTAGCAGTCTCTAGTTACTGTCCTAAGCCTATAATTGATATAGCGTGAAGAAAGTTCCAGTCTGCTAGATGTCCAGAACAAGTTCCTGATCTCTAAAAGTGGCCTCTAAGAATGACGACTGGCCAGATAGCTCCACGGATTAAAGCACCTGCTTAGGCAAATGCACGTACTGGAATTCAGTCCCCAGCATGCCGTGCTGCCCCGCGCCCCCGCCCTGGGGATCATGCTGAGAAGGTGGCTGAGACTGGGCGTGGTGGTGTGTGCCTGTAATTCCAGTGCTTGGGAGGCTGAAAACAGCAGGATCACTATGAGGCTGATCTATGTAGTGAGACCCTGTGGGCTCCGTACTAAATACATAAAATAAAATAAAATAAAATAAAATAAAATAAAAATCGAAGAATGAATTTTAGAAACAATGGAGGTTAACAGCAGAATATTTGGGGAGCCGGGAAGAAAGCTTGTGTCTGAGAGAAGGACAGAATAGGTCCTGAGTAGAATGCCAATGATCCTATCTTCTCTAGGGATTTTATAGAGCAAATCCAAAGCACAAGGTGAGTCCAAAGTAGAACAAACGGGACATTGCAATGTGGGCGTGAGGTGGGGCAAATCTATGGTCAACCAATAAGATTATGAGTATAGCTGCTGATGCAAAACTGATGAAATCAGGATCAAATGGGGAACAAGTCATGTTGCGAGTGGGCGTGGATACAGACCAGGGGCTTCTCCTGTAGGAGGTTGGGTTAGTGGCTCTTCTTCCATTCGTCAAGGTGACTGATACCTATTTGGGTATTAGCCCCTGCTGTTTACCCTTAGGAACTATGTGGGTGCATTTGTTTCACCTTTTGTTTTGAGCTCTGGCCCACTCGCCCACAGGTGCAAGGTAATCTCATTTCTGTACTGGCCCCCAGGGCCCAGCCCTGTCTGACCACCTAGGATATTTTTGTCTACTTGAGTTGCCTACAACACAATCACCTCAGATCTCAGGAGAAGCAGAATCTCACATACTGGCCCATGACTCTATCCTCCTCCAAGCAGAAGAGTCACATTTTGTAGGAAACCTTCCCTATCAGCCATGCAAAGGCCCAATTGTGTGAACTCCCAACCCCTGCCTCTGTTCTCTTTTTTTATAAAACCCCATGGCTTTTCTCAGCTTTTTAGTAACACATCTTGAACCTCTTACTCAATTCTCCCAGCATAAGTCACACTGATTAAAGCTCTTCAATGCTTGTATCCTTGGTGGGCATTTTGGGATGAGAGGCCAAGCCTGGTATGGATGGTTTTCTTGTTACAGTCTCAGTACCGTAAGGAGGGAGAAGATAAATATTTCTGGAGACTCATTGACTCCCTCTTCTCTTTCCATGTGACCACATTAAATGCTGTCATACAGCACACCTAACACTAATACAGCCAGACATCTGATTTTCAGACAGATAAATTAGAGGGTAAGTATAAGTCATGTTACATTCCTCACATTAAGAACTGGTCACAAGTTCTCACTACGTAGCAACTTCTGTGGTATTTGTTGACTGATTAAGTAGTTAGTGGAGGGAGAAACTCAAAACTAAAATCTTCTAAGCCATGACTGCTGGATAGGGATTAACTAGAAATTAAGATAAAGCAAATGTGATGTGATTATAGTTGTAAAGATGAGCTCTCCTTTGCTTGGTTTCCGTTTTAGTTACTTTTCTCTCATTGATGGGACAAATATCCAACACTCAAAATGAAGGAAGGAAAGGTTTATTAGCTCACAGTTACTGGAGGTTTCAGTTCATATTTGGCTGGCCCAAGGCTGAGTGGAACAGGGCACAAAGCATCCAGTTCATGGTGGCAGAACAGCAATAATCTCAACAGAGGCAACAGAACAACCAGAGGAGCAGAGAGCAACAGCTCGAGTCTGTCTCTCTGTCTCTCTTTAAATTACATCAGGCTCTCTGCCTTAGCCTATCCACCTTAGGTTACACCCATAATCCCAGAAGTACTTAAAACACATAATCCCAGGGATTAAGTCTCAAACTCTGGATCAGTACTAAATTACATAATCCCAGTGGATCATGGATCACCTCTCAATCTATAGAAGTCCCCACCCCATGACTACATGAAGCTCTAGGGGAGACAACTTGACATAAACCATAACAGTTTTGAACTTTCATCTTACTACAGAAGATTATTTTTATAATTAGCTTATGAGGAAGGCAGCTAGGTAGCTGATGGGCTTGAGGTGGGGGAGGTGATCAACGACACTGATGAAAATTAGGGATCAAGAGTGAACTAGGGGAGCCTGGCAGGATGGCTCAGTGGTCTAAAGCGCCTGCTTGGGAAAGCTTGCGTGGCTGCAGGGACCTCGGCTTGATCCCCGGCATCACATGCTGCTCCAGCCCTGTGCTCAGGGCAGGCTGAGCTGGCCATATAAATAAATAAACAAACAAAAATTCTGAAACAAGGGGCTGGGGAGATAGCTCCGAGGCACAAGTGCCTGCCTGGCAAGTGCAAGGTCGTGAGTTTGAACCCCAGTCCCGCAAAAAAAAAAAAAAATTCTGAAACAAGAAAAAAAAATAATAATAATAAAGTGAACTAGGGCTTTGGACAAAGAATGGATTTCCTCAGATAGTGTGGAATGCAGCCCAGCCCATCCTAAAGGAAGGTGCAGCCATGTCCTACTAAGTTCCAGGTTTTTGAGGAAATTATAACACAAATTAACCTAAGATTCCAGTTTCCTCTAAGCCCTACATGTCATGAAACTAAGTTAACATCCCAAGTCCCACCTGGTCACTGTGAATCTACAGAGCCATCTCCGATAATGGACCATTCAACTAAGAAATTGCTGTGTGCTCTTCATCTACAGTTCACTCTAGATCCAGAAGCCATGTGGGCAGCCCACTCAGGACCCCTCCTGGAAATCAAGAGCCCTCCACCATCTCTTTGTTTCCATTAAGAACTCTCCTAGCCTCCTCCTTCAGTTCCCAACTTCATTCCTAGCTTGCAGAGAGAGAGCCACAAGCCTGGTTGGTGCACAGGGTGTTATGACAGGACAGGTAGCCCCATGCCTCACTGTCCCATCTACCCAACATATGGTTCCTCAAAGAAAGCCTCTCATGATTAACCCAAAGCACATTTGATTGTTGGAAATTGCATAATCAATTAATTCTGCTCACTTTTAGAGAAAGCCATCAACCACCCCTTCCCCTCCCCCCACAATGCCCAGAAATAAAAATGGAGATCTTTCTAAGTGGAGGGATAAATAATTAGCACTGTCTCTGTGGGGTGCCTCCCAGTGCCCAGATCTCTGCTTCCCTGTTACAGATTGTTTACCTGCAGGGTGGGGCTAGAGCTTCTCAGGTTTTGACTCACCCAGAAATGAGGCTTGCCTGTGCCTTCCCCTCCCCGATGGAGTCACAGGCACACAGCTGCACTCAGGTGCTACTCCCTAGAGTGGGAAGAGGCAGAGCTGGCTTCTCAGTGCTGGTGCAGCATGGTCCCTTGAAGATCAATGAGCAGACAGTACCGCCGGGAGGCTGGGGCACAGTCCTGTGCCTGGCTGGGCTGGCGGGGGTGGGAGTGTACCAACGGAGGTACCAATTCTCACAGCTCTCCAGTACCCACCCTTCCTGGAGAAGCTGTTTGACATAAGGTGACCTGGGGGTACCCAAGAAGTCTCCCCTCCTCCTTTGACCGAATAATACCCTGCCCCAGCCAGGTAGGGTGTGAAAATCAGCTGTTGCAGCCTTAAGTAATTTGCTCATCCTCTCCCCACAACAGTACCACCACTGAATTCCAAATCCACCCATCAGAGCCAGTTTTCTTATTCAGGAAATATGTAGTATAATATAATTTCTTCATACCATACTGTGAGCACTATAAAAGAAAGTGTTTTATAAGCATTACAGAATTTAATGACTAATAAAAATGTACCTGTGCCTGGCACTGTGGAGAGGAGAATCAATCAGAGTCCCAGAGGAGAGAGGGACAGGCACAGAGAGCAGAGCATCATGGAGGAAAGAGGGAGGGAACCTGGGAACAGAAAAAGGAGGGCATCTTCAACATCAGCATCCTAATTTACTGTCAACGGGGTCTCTGCTAAGAAGCTTCCATAAGGTCCCATCTTCAGTTGGCTGAAAATAACCGAGTTAGGAGATCTGTGATCCAAGCCCGGCCTGCGCACAAATCTCTATGCGACCTTGGGCAAGGCATGTGCTCATTCGAGGCCTCGTTTGCCCCTATGGAACTGGGCTGCTGTGTCTCACAGGGAAACTGAGCACCAAGGTTTTCAAAGGTGCAGTGTGTTAAATGCACCCAAAACTGAGCATTAGATATTCATAATGAGGCAGACATGGTCTGTTTGAGGCCCCCACAGTTAGGTTTGTGTCTGCTAGAGAATCCATGAAGGTGTAATTGTGTTAGGAGCCATGTCTTTTTATTTATTTATTTATTTTTTCCAGGACCAGGGATTAAACTCAGAACCTTGTACTTGCCACACAGGCCCTTAAGCTGCTGAGCTATATCCCCAGCCCTGAACCATGTCTTTTATCACTAGACAGAATTCTTCAAATCTCATCAGGAGTTGTTTATTGATTAAATAAGAGGCCAGTGATGGATTTGGAAAGAATGAAGAAGACTGCAGTTGGGTGAAAAGCGACGCAGTGGAGTCGCCCACCCTCCAGAGGCGCCATGCACAGGCTAACTCTGGAGGTGCCAGGCTGGTGCGGATGCATTGCTTGGGGCCAAGTCTGTCTTGTTGCCTGTGTCCATGGAGGACAGTTTAGATCAGGGCAGGCACAAAACAGTGGGAGAAAAGAATGAGGGGTGCAGGTAGGAAGGAGAAAAAGTTGGGAGACAGGTTGAGGAATGGGGTGGCATACAGATCCCCAAAGCTGAGGCCCAGAAAATTACATTTTTCATGTGAACAAGTGTGGGAATAAAGGGCAGAGGAAACCTGGTCTCCAGGGAAATTAAGGGAAGGGTTAACCTTCAAATGAGGATGACACTGAACAACGTGCATATTTGTTCTGCCTGTGATGGAAAGCTCAGGAAAGCTTATTAGTCATGGTACCCACCCAGGACAAGCACTTTTCCAGTGTGGAGATGCTCTGGTTGTACTGGAAACCTCCCCTGAGCCAGGCACTCGCCCAGCCCCAGTTCACCAACTGCACTCACTCTGTGAGATGCTTCATTCAATTCCTCTGAGCCAGAATTTTCCACTATAAAATCGGATTCACACTGCATAACCAATTGAGGATTTAATAAGGCAAGGAGTTTGACAAAATGCTTTGGAAAGGTCTCAGAGGTGTTCTTGTTGTCTTCCAGGTAGCCTTTCATTTGGTTGTGAAAGTGACAGAAGTGATCACACTGATGGATGGCCTCTCACCAGGCCAGATCTTGAGGTTCAGGGAGGAGGCCAGAGGTGGGCCAGCCTTCCGGAGCTGGCCTGTCTTCCTCCAGCCTGGGCCCAGGAGCAGAGTGCGGGATCAGGGTTTGTTCCTAGCATCTGGGTAGGTCCTTGAGTAGAGTTTCAGATTTAGTAAATAAAAACAGTCTCACAGTTCTGGTAGCACATGCCTGTGATGCCAGCGCTCTGGATCAATTCCAGCCTAGTCTGGGCAATTTAAAGACTTAAAGAGTTTTAAGATATAAAACTAACATGTGAAATAGGGGCTGGGAACATAGCTTAGTGTGAAGGTCCTACATTTAATACTCATTACCAAGCCCATAAAACCAAATAAAGCTGAATCAAACCCAGCCTGTCCATTTAAATTGTATTTCAAACGAATAAGTTTCTAATGTACATGTGACCTGTGTAATAATTGGGACATGCTCTAGAAAATTCTGTAGCTTACCCGAAATTCAAATTTTGCCAGACCTTGTATTTTATGTGGCAAGCCTACCACAGAGACCACTCACTGTGTCTCACTCTGTTTGAGCAGACCTATGAGTGGCTTACCTCCTGGGGACAGGTGGGGACAGCACTACCACATGCTGAGGCTCCTTTCACGTCATCTTCTCCTTGGGCTCCAGGAGAAGCACATAAATCAGGAAACATGTAGTCACCGGGTACTGGGGATAAGACAGGGGACAGATGACACCTGGGGCCAGCCACTGACCTCTACCTTTATTATGTTTAAAAATCTTTGAGTTATCCAGATCTGAGTTCCAATCCCATTTCTGCTGTTTACTTCCTGTGTGATCACTCTGAAACTTATTTCTCATCTTTAAAATGATAATAATGGCACATCTCACTGGGCTTTGAAATGAAATAAGCATAAAAGTTGAATTCAGTGCAAGGTGCCAGAAAGTAAAAAAAAAAAAAAAAGCAGTTTGTCAGAAATGCTGCAAACCCTAACTTTTTTCTCCTTCTCCTACTTCCACCAGGTTTTTTTTTAAACTTTCTGTCTGAGACCAATTACTCAGCGTTGTTGTTTTTGAAAGTTCTTGAGTCTGAGTTTGGCCAACACTTCTGGTCGGTGAAATCAGTTTGTTCAGGAGGATCTCGCACTGGAAATAGCTGGTGGGTGGTTTCCATCTAAACAGACCCATAAAATAAGGCACAGGAGGAAGTACAGGTGGGAGAAGTGGGTGAGGAATTCTCTGTGAGGTGGTAATCAGGGCCACACCAAGGGCCCAGGGCACTTTGGGGGCCTTTATAAGGGCTGCCAGAATGGCTGCTCCCAAGCCGCCCTCAGCCATCTCTTCCAGAGCCCAGCTCTTGGCCTCCGGTAAGTGCAAATGTGCCCGTCTTCCTGGGGACCACTGGCCTTTTTCCCTCTTCTTGAGGTGTCTGGGGCCACTAGGCCAAGCTCCTCTTATATCTGGATAATCAACAAAGTGGCATTGTCTCCTAACAATTATGGAGATGATACACTAATTGTTACTTATGAAATGTAATCTCCACTTCCACTCCATCACTCCTTTGCTGAGTATGACTTAGTTCCTGGTTTGGGGCTGAACTCAGTAAGAGGGTTTTCTTAGTCAAAAGGTTACTATGTACAGTTACGGTGTTTTATAGCAATTCTGAACCCTACTTTAAAGCCTTCTCAAGCTCTATCTTCTCTTTTGCCCCCACCCGCAAGCTCTAAACTTTGCTTTCGTGTTTAGAGTAGGTATACTGGATACTGTATTTCATATTCCACGGTCCTCACTCCTTGCAATTCTGATTGTCACCTCTCCACTTTTGGGGCTACACTTTCCATTTATAACCACCAACTTAGAAGGCCAGGTGCTCTGCCTGTGTAGAAAGCCAGAGGCCCACATCAGAGCTGGGAGGGCCTTGGGGGCCTTCCAAACCTGCATCATCAGTTCATGGGTGCTGTTATTATTTATCTTTTCTTAAAGATGCAGGAACTGCAAGATACCTACAGGGCTTCCAAGCAGTGAGCAACAGCTTTGTACTAGGGCCCACGCTTGTGCCTGCTGGGTGACTGTTCCTTCCTTGGGTGAAAGATCCCCCCATGGTCCTTTGCCTCCAGTGGCCTACTGGGCTCTCACAGTCCTCCATTCCTGACTCTCCATAGAAGGCCAGTATCACTATCTTATAGTCACTTTAAATGACTTCTGAGCATCTCACGAGTCAGAGGCAGAGTGGGGATAGAACTCGGGCATCAGTGTTCCCCCTTCTCCAGCCCCATCGTTACACAGCCCTTCCCTCTAACGCAGAGGCCACCCTTCTTCTCTCTCCAGTCCTTCCTTCTTTGCTCGTGCTCCCTGCCCACCTCCTCCCAGGTAGCCAGCTGACATCGCTCAGATTCAGTAGCAAAGATAGAAAGTCTTGGGCTTGTAAATGCCTGGGCTTCTGTTTAATCTTAACCTGAGTGCCTCATTGTATTTTCTGGTGAGATCAAGAAATGATCAGTTAAGTTAGGAGTGAATGGGAAAATGGAGGTAACGGAACAAGCCCAGTGCAAAAGAGGGAAGAGAGGGAGATGACAGTGGGTGCCGAAGAAGCAACCCACCAATCAGCTTGAAGCTGATAGTCACAGCTCATGTGCCTGGAAGTGGGAGAAAAAGGCTCCTACCAAAGTCATGGAGAAGGGATGGAAGGAGCCCCTCTCATGATGTCTGCACCGGTTTCCCTCAGGCTTGCCTCTTCTTCGAGCAATGTCTTCTCAGCAGCAGCAGCACAAGCACTCAAAGTGCCCACCCCAGCAGACGCAGCAGCAGCAGCAGGTGAAGCAGCCCTGCCAGCCACCCCCAGAGAAATGTCAGGAGACCTGCTCGACCAAAACCAAGGATCCCTGTGCTCCCCAGGCCAAGAAACAATGTCCACCCAAAGGCACTGACCAGCAGAAGTGTCCGTCAGCCCAGAAAGCTCCTCAGAGTAAACAGAAGTGAAGATACACTGGGGATGGCCACCTGCCCGTCATCCAGGATACCAGATGGAGCTCCCTCTTCTTCCTGCTCTCCTTTCCTTCGGTTCCAGGCTGCCCCCTCTTCCATCCACAGTGAAAGAATTTGTTCCCATCAAATTGCTCAATAAATGTGAGGTTTCTTCTATTTGCCACCCTGACTGCCCTGTGTGCCACCTTGATGTTTTCTCAGGTGGGCATGAAAGAGACTTCACCCTCTCCAGTCTCTAGCTCGGCCACTATCATGGCTGCATTCATGTTCCAAAGCAAACAAAGTACCTGGGCATCTTCTGGAGCTCTGTCTCACAAGAGGAGACCCCATAGCAGATTCACAGTTTCTACCTCCACCCTTTCCCCAGTGTCCCCTCTCAAGGCTTCTCTCCTCTTTCCCAGATAGGCTTCTCTCCTATTTGTGTTTCATTTAATAAAGCTTTCTCCTTCCTGCAGTGGCTGCCCATTTCTATTCGCAGCCTTATGGTGTGACCTGAGTTAACATATTAGGGAAGTGGCTACGTCACTATCTATGTGTGAGACTTCCAGGGGTCACCCCTATGGATACAATTACTAACTGATAGTTAATGATGGGGAAACATTGCATTGGACCCTGAAACATGTCTGGTAAAAGAGGTGGGAGAACAAACCCAGGAACTAGTTAAGGAGAGCCTGAGAGACCTAGGGAAGAGCAAAAGGGAAGGAAACACTTAGCTCCTCCCATTGGAAATCCAACCTTTCTGGTCATGTGATGTTTGCCACTCTGCAGTCATCATTCTTAAAGAGCAGACAAAACATACATAAATGACCTAAGTACTGCAAAGCACATAATGTACACATAACTGTTTCATGCACTAGCTTATCGACCACTCACTTTCCATCCACTCACTGCAGTATTTACCACATTCCAAAGTAAACTTAGTTTTCCAAGTCTCCATACTGTTGCACCAGAAACCTGTCTCAGTGTGCTCCTGGGTCTCGGTGTACTCTTTGGAAGTCAAAATCATTTCCTTATGACAAAAAATTGCTCTGAAGATAGTGGCATATAGAAAGCCCTTGTGGGTCCTCGTGAGGGCTGGAAATTTTATATTTATAATCCCAAGAATAAGTTTTTGGGACCAGCCAGATAGCTCAGTGGACTAAAGCACCTGTTTAGGCAGAGCAGAGCTGAGGGTTTTGATCCTAGTGTGCCATGTAGGCCCCGCCCCCCAGGTCATGCTGAGTCAGCGATGGAGACTGGGCATGGTGGCTCCAGCCTGTAATCCCAGTGCTTGGGAGACTGAAAATAGGCAGATCACTATAAGTCTGGTCTACATAGTGAGATCCTGTAGACGCTGTAATAAATACATTAAAAAATAAGTTTTTGAAATTCCTTCAAATGAACTCCAACATACCACATCCAGGGGGAAACATGGCCAGAATAAAGACACTAAGGCAAATTTTTATAGCTTTGGAGAGCCAAATGGGCCCTAAATCCAGCCATGATGACGGCTATCTGGAACAAAGGCTTCAACCCAAGCCAAATCTGGGTTTTATTTATTCATGAAGAAGGGAGTAGCTTGAGGATGAGTGACTGAGAATGGCAGGAAGTAGGTAGGTGCCATGAGTGGGGCCAAGCAGGAGGCTTGCATTCACCTCTGCAATATGCAGAGATGGATAGGCAGAGAGTAGTCTGTGTTATGTAATCAAGAGAGCAGCGAATGTCGTGGGGTTGGTGCTTCCGCTCTGATGCATAACTTTCAAGCCCCAGGAAGTCATAGGCTATCCCAAGGCTCAATCGCCCCAACAGTGCACCCCAAGCTCTGCATCCTGAAATGACTCCCTTCTGTCAAGCAGAGGGGCTGATCCCTGACTTCAGCTCCCTTCCGGAACCCTTTCACCGAGTCCCAGCCCATGTCTTGGTCACAATTTTGAGTGCACGTGGAAGACCTTGGCAAGCCCTCTCATGGACTTTTCAGTTCTAGTGCTGACAGAATAATGCAGTATGCAGTTTCTAGGATAGTCAGAAATGACCAAGGTAATAAATATTTCTGCTATTATTTGTGACTTAAGCTCCATGCTCAGTGGAGAAGGGAGCATGCCAGTGGGCCCTGTGCCAATGACCAAAGACAGAGTCTTATCTTTGTAAGGCCTGAGGACCCAGTCCCCTATACATAAACAAATGTCCCCATGTATTTTTGCCTTCCAGAGCTTCACAAAGCAAAATCGATTTCGATCAAAATCTCACTCATCGATGTGGTGAGAGGAATGATTTCTTCATTCCCAGTTCCCTTCTACATAAAGTAAGGTACAGTCAGTGCCAAGGAACGCTTGCACCACTTTGTTGAATTCCAGTGACCCAAAGAAGACCCTAGTGCTCTCCCTAACTCCTTTGTACTCTTTCTTTCCAAAGAATAGAAACTCTTCACCTGCTCCAAAATTCCCCTGCACAACCCAGCATGCGTCATTATCCAGCAATACCAAATAGTTCACTGCTCTCATACAGTATACATCTAATTTTGATGCTTCTGTCCTTTATATATGCGTTATTGTGTGTGCTTCATTTATGCTATTTCTTCTGCCTAGAACATCAGTTTTCCACTTTGCTAATTAGGATAGCCTCCTAATTTTAAAATTTTCTTTCATACATTTCCATGTGATCTCATTTAACATGTTAGAAAACCCTGGTAACATCCATAGTGCTCATAATACTTTGTATAAATTTTTATTAATATACTTGTTTTATTAATTAAGTATACTGTTATTTTCATTATAATTTCCTTTTCTGTGGTATTGGGTGTTTGGACCCAGAGCTTTTGCATGGAGTTACATCCCCAGACCTTTTTATTCATCTTCTTTGAAACAGTTCTACTAAGTTACTACATTGCCAGGCTGGGCTTGAATTTACAATCCTCTTGCTTCAGCTGCCCAGTGTTGGAATTCCAGGCATGGACCACCATAGCCAGTTTGTAATCCACTCTTCATGGGTCTAATTTCCCTATTATGGTTTGAGCTTCTTGGGCACAGTAGTCTTACTGATCTTGTTCTCCCCAAGTATACAACAGCTAGATTTCCAAAAGCGTGAAAGAGGAAAAGGAGGGTAGTTTATGGCAAACTAGCATCATAGCTTCTATCTGGATAAAATTTATAAGTTATCTGTGTGCAGCTGCTGTTCCAAATACTTTAGTGAGAGAAAAACCAGAAATAACAGCCCAAACTTTTTTAATTTTTTTTTTTACCTTTTTGAGAGAGGGTCTTGTTACGCAGTTGAGGCTGGCCTTGAGCTCACTTTTGTAGCTCAGGCTGGTCTCGAACTTGCACCGATCCTCCTGCCTCAGCCTCCCGAGTGCTGGGATTACAGGCGTGTGCCACCACACCCGGCTAACAGCCCAAACTTTGACATAGGCTAATAGAAGAATTCTAGAGGTGAACCGAAGAATAAACATCTAGGCCTTTCACTGTGAAGGACCTTTTCTGGGAATAGAGAAACCAAGAAAGTTTATGGATGTTATGAGAGAATTTCATTAAGCAGGTGCTTTTTAACTAAAGAAACTTAGTGAACTCTGGGAGTGATTAGTCTGAATACTTATCTAAGCAGAAAGTCTCTGAGAAGCAGAGTTGAATTTTTAGCAAGCTTAGAGACAATGAGTTGAGCTTGCCACTTTCTAGGTAAGGGGCTGTGTGAACAGGGAGAATCTGAGCTGTTTTATAGAAGCTGAATAGTTGCCCTCCTTGAGCAGGGACAAAAGAGAACTTTCTGGAACTCTGAAAACATTTTGACTTTTGTGGAGTGTGGTTATACAAGTGCTTAAATATCCCAAACAATACAATGAGGTGGATATACATAAGATTTATGCCTTTTTTGACTAGCTCAGCCTCAATAAAAACTAAAGTATGATTAAAATTGTACCAGTTATTTTAAGTAAATCTAATGAAAGCTACATGCCCTTTATACTAAAAATATAAAACATCACTGTAAAAAATAATTGAATAAAGAAATATACCATGTTCATTTATTGGAAAACTATTTTATAGAGATATTAATTATCTTTAAATTGATCTAAGAAGTACAAATTAGCGTGAAACCCTAATACTACTACACAATTCCATATGTGGAATAAAAATTAAAAGGAAAGACGATACCAGGGATCAGGGAGAATATGGCTATTTGGGCACTGTCGCAAGTTGTAGGTGATTGTAAGCTGGACATGCATTTTAGAGAACCATCACACATTGTTTTCTAAAACCAAGTGGATGGGTCTACATCCCAGTAATTTCACCCTTTAGTTTATAAGCAATAGAAATGCATGTATGTGCTTGATAAAGCACAGCTACGAAAATTTCATAGTAGCAATGTATATTTATAACATAATTCCAATTGAAAATATCTCAACCATTCATCACTAGTAGAGTATATATATATATATATATATATATATATATATATATATTAATTATGATACATTCATACCAAGAATTATGAGATTAGACAAACCACATTACATAGCAGTGATAAATCTTACAAGCAATCTAGAAAATAGACATCAAAAGTACTTGTGGCATGAGTTTTATATGAATCAAAGTGACTGGAAGATGAATTTTTAAAAAAACTTGTCTGGGGCTGGGGAAGTAGCTCCATGGCACAAGTGCTTGCTTGGCAAGTGCAAGGTTGTGAGTTCAAAGCCTGGTATCACACACACACAAAAAAAAAAAAAAGGAAGAAACTTGTCAAAATCTTGTCTTTATTTGGGATATGTAGTCAGTCTGTGAAAATATTGAGCTACATGTATTTTTCTGCATAATATTTTATTTGTAATAGGAAAAAAGGATTAAAATGTACAATGTATATGTACCTACTCCATGCAATGAATGCAATTATTATGTACTGTAAAATGCACTCATAAAAGCAAAATATTAAAAAAGAATGTATAGGGGCCTGGCGGGATGGCCCAGTGGTCTAGAGCGCCTGCTTGGGGAGGTTTGGGCGGCTTCAGGGACCGCGGTTCGATCCCGGGCACCACATGCTGCGCCAGCCCTTTCCTCGGGGCAGGCTGAGCCGGCTATAAAAATGAATGAATAAACAAAGGTTCTGAAACAAGAAAAAAATAAATAAATAAATAAAAT
This sequence comes from Myocastor coypus, assembly GCA_004027025.1. Classification (NCBI taxonomy): domain Eukaryota; kingdom Metazoa; phylum Chordata; class Mammalia; order Rodentia; family Myocastoridae; genus Myocastor; species Myocastor coypus. Next base: position 5,214 of record PVJA010020992.1, on the reverse strand, counting down.
TTAAAAAAAAAAAAGAAAAGAATGTATATGTTTAAAAAGTACCTGGTCACATTTTCATCTTGAGTGGTTTAAATGTTTTTCGCACTACTCCTGTGTCTTTTTTTTTTTGGCCAGTTCCTACCTCATTGTGTCTTCAAACTCCATCCACAACAAGTCAATGAAATTAAGCAGCTCTGATTTCCCATGGAAAATGTCCCGGCAGAGCCCATAAGCACTGCAGTAGGGGAGAGCTACGTCACTGTCTTCCCACCTCTCCTCCTCCTCACCTTTCAAGGTGTCCAAAAATTCTTTCCATCTCAGGAAAATAAACAAGCAAGCAGTGCTCCACCCCGATCTATGTGTCACAAACCTGACTCTCTCAAGTTCTGTGACTCCTCCTCTTCTGGCCAGGAAGCCTTTAGGGGCAAATTGACCTGGTCTGACTACCTGCAGTGAAGCTTTTTAGGCCAGATGTTCGTTTTCTTTGTCAAACAGGTTTTGTGGCCAGGCTGAACAAAGCTGAGTATCAGCTTCTCCATTTCTGTGCTGTGCGGTTGTATCTAGTCACTTAGGGTCATAGCATTACTGTTCTCCTAGATGAATCTTTCAATAATAATGACTTGCAGCACTTTTATAAGGATCTGTTATATGCTCACTAAATGGTGGATCTCATGTTGTTATTTACACCTGTAGAAGGTAACTGCCTGAGTTTATTCAAGGACACTCCACTGCCTAGATGGTCAGATGGAAGTCTTTTCACTTGGCTCAGGACTGTATGCCAAAATCTATTTTCCACCCAAACAAGAGTCTACACTGCAGTGGGAAAAGGGAGAATTTGATTCTTTTCCTGTTTCTGCTAATAGCTAGATGTATGGCCTTCAGCAAGTCCCTTAACCATAGCCCTCAATGCACAAAATGAGAGGTTCGGTTAGATGCCTTCTTCCTGTCCTAAAATTAGGTGGATACTCACATTCTTTGAGCTTTTGCATTTTTGTGGATCTTATTTCATACTCCACCCTCTCCACCCTGATGTGGATGTAGCTGGAGACTTCCTAACAAGCAAAATATAAGTACTTGGGCAGGATAGCTCAGTGGTCTAAAGCACCTGCTTAGGAAAGCTTGGGTGGCTTCAGGGACTGCGGTTCAATCCCTGGCACCACATGCTGCGCCAGCCCTGCCCTCGGGACAGGCTGAGCCAGCCATAAAAAAGAGTGAATAAACAAACAAAGGTTCTGAAACAAAAATAAATAAATAAATAAATAAATAAAATGAAATAATTCTTAAAAAAAATAAAATAAAATAAAAATTTGGGCCCAGCAGGATAGTACTTGGGACACAAAAGTCTAAAATAAAGATAGATAAATAAATAAATAAGAAGGAAAGTAAATAGTTAGATTGTAAGGGATTTCGTGAACAAATTCACACTGTGGTAATCAGGTAAAACAAATTCTAACTATGTGTTTTAGTTTATTTTCAAAAAGAAAGATTTGTTTTATATTATACTAATGAGCAAGGGAGAGGGGAGGGCACTGGAGGAGATCAGGGTCTGCCACCCTGGAATGTGCCACATTGGTAGAAGCGTTATTGTGTTTTGAAGGGACAATAGCTACAGCTACTTTACTCTAATTCCCCCTAGCAGTGTGTAAACTTACTTTGTGAGGGGGAATAGGCTCCTAAGCTCCTCCTTCTCCTTGTCAGTGTGAAGAGAGCAACCTTCTTCAGAGCAGGTGGAGACCCAGCTCCGAGAAGAATCCACACACTCCTCACTAAAATAACACGTATGTTCCCTTGGCTTCCCTTGGATTTCCCACTCACTTCCTACAATTTATTATTCCTTCCACTCCAAGTGCTCTGCCCTTGGCTTGTGTTTTGCTTTTTCACTTTAACAAAGTAGCCGAGGACATAATCTATGTACCATACAATCCATCCATTTAAAGCATACAATCCAATGGTTTAGCATGTTCACAGAGTTGTACTTCTTTGCCACATCCAATTTTGAAACATTTTCTTCACATAGAAAAGACACTCCACAGCCATTATCAGTTATGACCATTTTCCACCGACTTCAAGTATTCTAACTCCCATTCCAATAATGCACTTCCTGTCTCCACAGTATTGTTTATTCTTGACACACACTTTCTATTCTTCTTGTGTAACTGTTATTATATATTCTTTGACCAACATCTCCTCACCTTCCCCTCCCCAATTATTTGGTAACTACCATATTACTCTCTAGTTCTTTGGCATCAGTTATATTTTTTTCAGGACATTGGGAGACTAAACTGAATGCCAGGCAAGTGCTCTGTGACTCATTACATCACTGGATCTTTTTTTTTTTTTCTGAGCCTGAGTCAGATATAAAACTTCATTGCCCAAAACAATGTCATGCAGCATTTCCCTTCTGCTTTCCTCTAGGTTTTATTTCATCCTTCTAATGTGATAGTCAGCTTTTCTGCTATCATAGATCAAAAGTCTATGAGAAATCTTCTTTTCAATAGTACAAGTGTCATTATATGCTTGAGTTACTTTTGCAAAAAATAAATTAGATATAAAAGTATGAACCTATGCATAGGCTTCCTGATTCACTCAACCAGTTTATGTCTGTCTTCACACCAGCACCATACTGTTTTGGTTACTATAGCTTCATAAAATATTTCAAAGTCAAGTAATGTGTGGCACTCAGCTTTGTTCTTTTCGTTCAATATTGCTTTGACTATTTGGGTGTGTTCCGTGATTTCGTATACATTTTAAGATTTTGCTTTTTGATTCTGAGTCCTACCACTTCCCTGCATCTTCACTTCTCTGTAAAGCTTCTATATATGTAAAATTTTGATACAAATAAACTTTACATGGCTTCTCTCCTATCAATCTGTCTTTTGTCACTTAACCTTCTAGAGTCCCATCATGGAGTCTACAAGGACCAAGGGAAAGATTTTCCTTTTCAATAGCAGAAAAAGTATTTGTTTTAGTACTTTGGAACTCCAAAAGTCATTGTCTAGGCTCATCAGAGGCTCCTCGGAGGTAGGAAGTTTGGGCCTTTATTCACTATTCATCACTTATACTTGATGGTGTCCAGAAAGGTGAGCCACAATCCTCTCCTACCTCTTGAGTACTGGATCTAGAACCAGCCCTGCTTGTCCAGGAACCAGCCTAAGCTTGTCCTTTGAAGTCTTTCTGGAGGGAGAGTGAGTACAAGGGCGTATGGAAGTACTTAGTCTTCCTTTAATGGGACTCAATTGCTTCACAGGGCTCCTAGTACCCCCAGGCCAAACACCCACATTCATCAGCACCTAGTTGCATCAATAGCAGTTTCTGCCTTGGCACCTTAGCATCCTCTAGTTCCTCTTTCCACCTGGAGTGCTTCATGGACTGGGCATTAAGATCTTGTCATCCTCATGGGCTGGAAGCTGATGCTTCTGTTCCAGCAGTGGTTTCCAACCCAAATTTTATCTGGGGGCTTTATTTTCTTTTCACTAAATAAAACTCTAATGGAGCTCAGACATAGACTTTTTTTTTTTTTTTTTTTTTTTGGTGGGACCGGAGTTCGAACTCACGACCTTGCACTTGCCCGGCAGGCACTTATGCCACGGAGCTATCTCCCCGGCCCAGACATAGACTTCTTAAAAAGATACTGTCAGATATCTTTTACAAAGATGCTGTCAAATACTACCAAGATCGAAAAGCCATTGTGTTTGGTAACTCGTGCTTCCCAGTTTATTTGATCCTGAAAGGCACCAGATGCACATTTTAGAAATACAGATCTAGAGGACCTTCCCCTAGCAATGTCTACTCCATTAAGATGCACAGATGGGTTTTGCAAGGTTCAAAATAATTTTTGTGCTTAGGTTACTGGAGCAATGCTTCTCATTGATAGAAGTGGGTCCTAGAATCTCTTAGAACATTGCCTATTTATCCACTGGCCTTTAGCATTGTTGGGACTTAATACTTGACATCTGAGTGTCCTTCAAGAAGTATGTATTAAATGAACAAGTGACTGAGCACCTCAAAATGAAGACTATGATGGCATTTTCTGAGTCACTGGAGGTGAGTTTCTAATAATAGATGTGGTCCGGACCATAATGAGAACAGATGGGCTTGATATCTATTGCCCGTCCACTATGTTCTAGCCACTTTGGAAGGTGTTTTGCATGTGTTATCTTGTTTAATAAAAGCTCTCAGAACAAATATTATCATTTGTCATTCCAAAGTACAGATAAGATAAACTGAGATTCATACAGGCGTCAGATTCATGCTGCTGGATCTTGGTTTTGAAAGATAAAGGGTGAGGGAAGGTCTATTCCTAGGGTGATGGTGGAGCGGAAAAGGAATCAGGGAACTCTGGTTTTGGTTTGATTGTTCTCCCAAGCAACCAGCCAGTGGAGCCCGGAACACGTCACACGTCGTTTCCCCCAACCTATCTCTTGCCTCCATCCAGGGTGAAACGTTGAGTGCTGAGTAGAGGCTCTGTGGCACCATAGTTCCTGCCCTCTCTTGTCTGCACCCATATTAGGAAATTTAGTTTCTCCTTCCTGTTGTGACAAAACGTTCTGTAGAATCCTAATGCCCAGGATTTGGGGTTTCTCCCTTCTTTTCTTCTGGGGTACTCTGTACATTAAGGAGCCTTTTAAATTTTTTTTTTTTTAATTGATGACCTGAATTGAACAAGCAATACTCTGCTCTCCCTGACTGCTCTACATAATCAGAGGACAGGGTAAGGTAAAACTGTCTTAAGATGGCCTGTTTCTAAGTGTTATTTTTTAAATATTCACTCCTATAAGTACATGGAGGAAACTCGAGTTCTGCAGACCTATGAGATCTGAGCCATGAGGAAGTATAGAGGAATGAGTAACCTGTGCCGGACCACAGGGTACAGAATAGGTTCAGAACAATTATTCTGTCCTGCTTTGCAAACAAAGGTGACTGCAGGAATTTCTCAGCCTGAGCAGAGGGTCCAGGAAATGGGACAGAATGAGCACTTTTCAGTGTAGGAGAAACAGCAGCAGTCTGGGTCCTGAGCAGGGCTCCTGTCAAGGCTGAGAAGCCTAGATGTACTTCCTATCTGAAGTTAACTTCCCTCTCAATGTGGAAGGCTTGATTCAGCAGCTAACCTAACCCTGCTGGGGAGGAGAAAGAGCCTTAGCAGAAAGCAGCCACAGAGCTGTCAATAAACAGGAAAAACTATGTTCTCCCAAGGGAGAGTTCCAGAGGCTGCAAGCCAGGGCACTGTTGGGTGGG
>PVJA010020991.1:0-36161 GCA_004027025.1 Myocastor coypus | reverse complement strand
ACCCAGCCGGCGCGCGGGCTCGGCTCCCAGCGGTGCGGTTTGGGTCTGGGTTGGAACAGAAGTTAGTCGCGGGAACGCAGAGGTGGGGCAGAGGGGCGCAGGGAGCTTACCTGCGGCGGGTGCTCAGGCTCAGCTCCCAGCGGTGCGATTTGGGTCTGGGCTGGAACAGGAAGTTAGTCGCGGGAACGCAGAGGCGGGGCAGAGGGACTCAGGGAGCTTACCCGCGGCGGGTGTGCAGGCTCAGCTCCCAGGGGTGCCATTTGGGTCTGGGCTGGAACCTAAGGAAATATAAATCAAAAGCACCACCAGAACTAGAAATTCTCCTGCACTAGGAAAAAAAAAAAAAAAAGCAATATAGCAGGTGTTGGTCAGGATAAACAGAAATGAACCCTCAAACAGTGCTGATGGGAAGGAAGCAGTCCCTGTGGGAGAGGCGAAGCTAGCAGTGTCTTAAAGAGGCAGACGTAGACTCACTGCCAGACCCAGTCATTCCTCTCCTAGGCAGCTACAGAGGGAGAGTGAACAAATAGCCAAACTGAGGCCTGAGAGCCACATTGGGAGTGATGCTACTCATCACAGACAAAGAGAGGAAGAGAAAGAGGTCCACCCACACAAGGCTGGAAATTTGCATTATATGTGGGTTCTGAAATGGGTTATTTATCTACTTGCTAAAACATTGCCGTGACCCCAAATCAATATTGCTGTCCTGCCACTGTCAGGCTGTGTCCATGTGCAGAGTACAATGTAACCTGGGTCACCCACCACAGACCTTCAGACAGTCTGCATTTGCTGTCCCTTCTTGAGTTATTTAGTGCCACTGTTTCTGCATTTCTGTGCTTCCTAGTCTCTTACTATCATTTAATACCATTTTTGTTTTCTTGTAAACCAACCATTTACTTGAGAGTATAGTAATAGCTGAATGTCTTAGTTACTCTTTTCTTGTTGCTTGGACAAATACCCAGCACCCAAAATGAAGGAAGGAAAGGTTTATTTAGCTCACAGTTACTGGAGGTTTCAGTCCATACTCAGCTGGATCCAAGGCAGAGAGGCACAATGCAGAGGACAGTAGTTCATGGGGGCAAAACAGCAACAATTGCAACAGAGGCAACGCAACAACCAGGGGAACAGAAAGTAACAGCATGAGTCTGTCTCTCTGTCTCTCTTTAAATTACATCAGGCTCTCTGCCTTAGCCGATCCGCCTTGGACCACACCTATAATTCCCAGCAGTATTCATATGCATCAGTACTAAAACACATAATCCCAGTGGATCATGAGGCAAGTCTCAAACTCTAGACATTCCCACCCCATGATTGCATGAGGCTTTGCGGGGACAACTAGACATAAACCGTAATGCTGAAATTACATTAGAAGCAGCACACATCTAAAAGACCAGAATGACAGCCATTCCAAGATTAGTTTTAGTGTTAAACATTGCTATCCTCAGGGTGATAAACCTTTTGGAGGTTCTCAGGACCATTACCTAATTCATCCCGTGCATGATTTTGCTCCAGCCATGTTTCCTACGTTTTCTGCTTGCAGTCACTTCATTGTTTAACCTTTAAATCCTTGATTTCCATTCAGCTGTGCTATATACCTCTCCATTTTTATTTCTTATTTTGAGTTCTTACACTAGGATATTTACACACGTAGGTCTGGTTTATTTCACTTATGAGTACATGTTCAAGATACATCCACTTATATATGAAGTCTTCTAGTTTATCATTCTTTATAGCTGAGTAATATTCCATTGTATAAAAATACCACATCTTTTTCAACCATTCATTAGATGATTGGCATTTTGGTTGTTTCCAAGATTTGGATCTTTAAAGCACCTAGGTGGCCAGGTATGAGGACCCCTATAATCCCAGCACTATGGAAAGCTTGGGCACTTTCAAGCCCAGCCTGGAAACTTATTAAATAATTCAGACAGATCCTGACTCAAAAAAAAAACAGGGGTGGAAGTGTAGCTTCAGAGCAAAGGCCCTGGGTTCTAGACTCAGTGCCAGAAACAAAAACTCACCTCAGTACTCTCACCCAGTGTTGTTACTTACTGATTTGGTGGCAGTGAAGGCTGGCCCCAGGGCCTTCCATGTGCCAGATAAGTGTTCTGCCACAGTGCTGAGTACTGATCCCTTCTAATCAGATTTTTTATTGTTTGAGACAGGGTCTTTCTGGGTTGCCCAGCCTGCCTCGAGCTTGTGGTTCTCCCAACTCAGCCCACTGGGTAGCTGGGATTACTGGCAAGCACTGCCATGCATTGTTCTATTACGACATGTTGCTGTTTAAATTGATCCCAGTTTGGCTACTGAGAGTACAATGGTGGTGCATGCCTGTAATCCCAGCACTTGAGAGGCTGAGGCAGGAAGATTAGGAGGATTGTTGTGAGTTTGAGACCAGCCTGGGCTACAAAAGTGAGCTCAAGGCCAGCCTGACCTGCACAGTGAGACCCTGTCTCAAAGAGACAAAAGAATAAAAATAAAAACATACAATGATACTAACTTGCTCAGGGCCCTCAAGGCCGTCACATTTGGGGTAGCCTGGCCCTGGCTCAGTCAAGGACAGTCTCTCCTCTGTCCGCTCTTCTCAGATCCCCTCCCAGCTGGAATGCTCCATCCAAACCTGCCTGACAACAGTGACATAAGTCTTGTATTCCATGGAGCCAATCATGGAATAGCCTGCTGTCATCTTTGTACTTCCCACCCACAAGCCATATTTCAAGTGAACTCAGACCTGGCTCTGGGCTGGTGATCTGAACCTCTGTGCTCTTCAGCCTGCTGGTGTAACTGGAACTGCCTTCTGTCTCCTTGGAGCAGAGTCTTCCATTGGCTTTGTAGTGGCTTTTGTGCTACACCACAACTCAGAACTTTCCTTCTGCCACCAGATATGTTCCAACATTACGTTGTGTATCTTCTGCTCCAGCTGGGATTCCTTTCTGTCCTCAAGGCTTGGGTGCTGGGCAGGCTTGCTGCCTACCTGCACACACACATGCACACACACACACACACACACACACACACCAGGCATGCTTATTCACACCAACAATTCAAATTCCCAGTCAATACCAGAGGACTCCTTTCTGCTGTTTCCATCTTTGTAGGTCCCTGTCCCTTCTCCAATGGGGACAGGCTTGATCACCTTAACGTTTCACATATTTACTAATTTGCCCAATCTCACTCCATGTAGGTTTCTGTCCTTGCCACCATGTGGTGTCCTCCTATGCCCTTGGGCTTTGGCACCTCAGGAGTAGCTGAGGAGCTCACTGAAGGCTTCTTCCTACAGGGTGTTGTCCAGGAAGTGGGCAGAAGGTTCCAGAAGCCCCTCAGCACCTCACCATCTGCTCTCCTCACAACCTGGGGAGGCTTTCCACACAGGGAAGCAAAAGGCATAGACTCAGGAGATGTGAAGGGAATGAGGGAACTTCTTTTTCTCCTAAGCTGTAAAATACATTTTTATAAGTTTAAATATACTGCCCAAAAGCAAAGAAGCTTAGATTTTAAAATGTGAAAGATCATATCCATACTCTTCCCAATTATAATCACTTCTTAAAGCACCATTTGTCTTTGTTTGCAAATACAGCAGAGGGTGATAAAACTCAGCTTCCCAAGCAGATTGCATCCTGCTTCATTACACAAATGTACATGTCTTGAATCATATTTGAGGAAATTTACTGAAAATGCACAATTAAAGGCATTAAACTTGTAATTAAGAATCATAATCTCCAGAAAAACTACTGAGCAAACCTCTATAGACAAGCAATAGAGGTCAAGTTTATGAAAAACCCTGCTTATTCTAATATATGTGTATCCCTGAAGCAGTTCTAATGCATCATCAAGACGCTCTCCTCTAGCTGCTTCTCCTTTGTGTTCACTGGTTTCACTGACGAGCAGGTGCTGCCGTGTTGTCACTAGGAGACTTGGCCGTTGGGCCAACACTGCGGCCATGGCAGAGTGAGTGCCTACACCAGGGCAGGGCAGCCATAATTGGATTTTAATTTGAATGTGAGTTTCCATAAATAGTAGGTTTTAGAACTGTGTGATCCATGTGGCTAAAAGTAAGGCAAATTCAGTGGATCAAAGAAAGAAAGATACAACTCAAAGTCTGAAATGTAAATGAACACTCTGACTTCAACAATATTACAGAATATATAAAATGTATATTGCAGCATGTAACCTCAACAGGAACTATTTATTTATCCTATAGGCAGAGCATTCATTTGTTTAAATTATGGCAATACTTTTTTTTCCCAAAAAATATGTTTATTTAAAGAAATAGTGGTTGTGGAAAAATATTTGAAGCCACTTGAAGTTTCAGATTCTAACAGTCATGCATATCCTCTTAGATGTGAACTATGTAGCTTCATGAATTCTTCCAAGGAGCTATTCTATATAATTAATTAAAATATTTGCCTTAATTTCTGTCTGGTTACTTTTTTCTCATTACAGGACAAAATACCTGACGCCCAAAATGAAGGAAGGGAAGGTTTGCTTAGCTGTGAAGGTTTCAGTCTTAACTCAGCTGGCTCCAAAACAGAGTGGCACAGGACAGAGGGCAGCCATTCATGGGGACAGAAAACAGCAAAAGCAGCAAGAGCAGAAGGGCAAGCCAGCCGCAGCTGCAGCAGCAACAGAAGGAGCGGCCTCGCCGCCCTCCTTACACTGCCAGGCTCTCCACACACACAATCCAAGCAGCACTTCTGTCCACAAACCCAGCATTGATTGTAAATTAATCACGAGCTCTAGAAGCTGTCCATCACTGTATGAGGCTCTGCAGGGGACAACTGGACACAAACCATAGTAGTTTCCATGTAAAGCAAATAAAAATCATAGAATGGCTGACATTTGCATTCTTATCTGATTGTCCTAAATAGACACCGAAGTACCAGGGGCTCCAGTCTACTTTGAGGTACAAGAATTATTCTCCCATGAATACTAGGTAAGACTCAGTATTACCCAGCAGGTAGACAACTATCTCACTATAGTTTTTATTTATTTTGGTGTTTTTGAGACAAGATCTCACTACGTAACTCAGGCTCACCTTGAAGTAACTGTGTAGCCTAGGCGGGCCTTGAATTCACAGTGATCTTCCTGCTTTTCAGCCTCTTGAGTTCTGGGGTTACAGGTGTATGCCACTATGCCCAGCTTTCCCATCTGACTTTGGAATATTTTTACTATCTCATGAAGAACCTGTCTTCTGTTGCTATAGGTTTATTATTTTGGAAATTTCAAATAAGTGGAACCACACAACGTTTGGGCATTGTGTCTGGCTTTCACTTATCACAGTGTTTTAAGATCTATCCAAGGCATGACATAATATTCTTCAACAAAATTTTGAAAGAAAAATATATTCTTTTCATAAAACAAAACACATTCTATGCCACATTCTATGCAGTATATAAAAAATACTCTATAAACAGTGATTCAGAAAGGTTGTAAACTAGAAGGTTAGACAAAAAGTAAAAGATGGGTGTTTTCTGTTAAACAAATGTCACAAAAAAGAACTTGTTATATTATCAGATGAGTAGAATTTAGGTCAAAGGCAGCAATCACAAATACAGTGTATAGCATAGAAGAATTTACTCAATAAAGTAGCTGGTAAGAATCTATATCAAATAACAGTGACTCTCATGAAGCAGGAAATAGATAACAAATTAGATAACAGAAGCGCTTTGGCAAGCAAGGATGCCTTTCAGATGAAGTGCACAAGTGAGGCTGGCAAGTGTGCATGGGGCGAGCACCTTCTCTTCCAGAACCTGCACAAAATTTGGCTCTGCTTAGGCCATTAAGGAATTCCCTGTAAATTCCAAAAACTGGAATTAATTAAAAAAAAAAAAAACCATTCTCTGACCATAATATAATAAAAATAGAAATTAAAGAAATTATCAAACAGAAAGACCTTTTTACCTGAAAATGTTACAACTCCTTAAGTACTGGATAAAAGAGAAAGTGAAAATAACCCCCCCCCTTTGGTGATAAAATAGCAGTGATATTCAGTTACTTCTGGAAAGCACCAATGACCACAATCCCTATGAAATGGCCACCAGATTCTTTTTCGTGGAGCTAGCTAGACACATTTATGTGAAAGAATAGGTAAGAATAACCAGGAAATTTCAGAAAAGAAGCTCTATAAAAAGTGTAATCTTATCAGATACTATAAAGCATATGTAAGCAAATTAGTATCCTATCTGGAGACAAATAGATCAGTGGAACAGGACAGAAAAAAAAAAAAAAAAAGGCTCATGCCTGTAATCCCAGCACTTGGGAGGTTGAGGCAGGAGGATTGGTGCAAGTTTGAGACTATCCTGGGCTACAAAAGTGAGCTCAAGGCCAGCCTGAACTACATAGTGAGACCTTGTCTCAAAAAGACAAAAAAAAGAGCCAGCTGCATATGGAAATGTAGTACATAATAAAGGTAATATCTCAACAGTGACACAAAGATGGGCATTTTAATAAACGCTGTTGGGAGAGTTGGGTAGCCAATCAACATTAGAAACCTAAGGGTGACCCACTCTGCACACTCTGCACTGGGACAGGTCCCAGATACATCAAATATCTACATGTAAAAAGTGACACCCAAAGCCATTTCTAATACCATTCCTCAGCCTATACTCCCAGCACCTGGGAGACTGAGACAGGAAGATTACTGTGAATTCAAGGCCATCCTGGACTACATAGTGAGTTTAAGGCTGGCCTGAACTACATAGCAAGACCAGGTATCTAAAAACCAAAATCAACCAAACCAACAACAACAAAACCCCCTAACGATACTCTTCTGTGAAAGAGGTCCAGAATGCGGCAAGATGGCTGAGAGATTTTTCTTACCCAAAGCTCCACACAGAAGCCCTTAGATTGCCAAATCTACTACTATGATCCATGACGGAGCACCACAAATTGAGGGGTGTACGCAGCAGAGCTATGTTCTCCTGGCTTTGGAGGGTGGGATCAGGATCGAGCTGCTGTGGAGGCTGCTCCCCATGACTGGGTGGTTGTCTTCCCTGGTCTTCATGTAGTCTGACTCCTGGGCTTGACTCCCCACCTCTTGCTGGGAGGGTGCCAGTTACACTAGGACAGAGCCCACCCCCAAGACCGCTTTTCACCTCCAAAGTATAACATAAATGGTTAATATTATCATATTAACTTCTAAAAATAGAAATGATAAAGGCCAAGAATCACATAGCAAAGCCAAGAGCTACTGAGTAGATAGTTCAGAGGAAAAGAGATGCACAGACAGTCGAAAACATCCTTCTCTTGGCTCCTAATAAAACTTTCCTTTTCTCTTGCTGGTTTGGCAAAAATTCAAGTATTTGACAAATGGACTGTCCCCAGGCTCAGGCTAGCAGGCATGTTCATCCATTACTGATGGGAGAATAAAGATGGTGCCAGCCTCACAGAGAGGAACTTGGTGATAAAGAACAAAATTACACATGCAAATGTTCTTTGTTCTGGAAACCCAACTTGTAGGAGGTCATCCCAAGCATTTACTGGCAAGAATTTTGAAAATAGATACTGCACATTGGATAAGTAGCCGACTGCTCACCTGAGAGACAGACTCAGCCTGACGACTTTAGCATCACAAAAGGGCAGTGAACACTAACTACATCCCGAGGGAAGGCCAAAGTTGCACCCCAGAGAGAGGATCCCTGGCCCAAGCTCACGCTGGAATCTGACCAAACCTCCAGGTCCTGCTAAAGATTTTCAAAATCCACAGGAAAAAGGATATAGAAAGTCATAGTCCCAGAGAAGCTCTGAAAGCAAAGTGTCAGCCTGACAACCTGGGAGCGAGCCAGAAGATCAGCGAAGCCCCTGTTTGGGGGTGGGCAGGAGCCTCTGAGGGTGGCTGTAGGGCCCACATCTGGCTCCCACTCCTTCCTCTCTGGTGGCAGTGCCTGCTCTGCTTCCTGGCCACCATGACCTGAGCAGCTATGCTCCTCCCACCCTTGCACCATGACACTTCTGTGCTGGAACCTTGACTGGCCTAACGGACCTCACGGAACCGCGTTCGGCCTCTCCTCTAGGCTCCGGGGTTGGGGAAGGTGGCCCACAGAGCTCAGTAAAAGAAATGCAGTCAACAGATACAGACTGGGGACCTTCTATGAGAAATGACTGGTTGAGTCCACAAATATACTGTCAGAAACAAAAAGAAATGGAGGGAGAACCTCTAGATTAAAAAAGGGCCAAGAATAATATCGACTAAATGAAGTGACAGACCTTAAAATCTTTGCGTTCATCCACTTCCTGGACTATAATTTCCCCCCAAAAGAAGCCATAGAAACGACTCACCCCTCCCCGGGGGGGGGGGAAGGCATCACAGAAACTCCACTATCACTCAGCGCGACCTGGCCGAGCAGAAGACATTCTCTGCTTCATTTCTGAGAGTGGATCAGGAGACCCCTTCCACAAGGGATCCAGGCCATGCCAAGAAAGCAGGGGCTGCCCAAGGAGGCCAAGAGGCCAGACAGGACTTGCTGGGCTTCCCTCCTCTGCCCATGGGCACAAGCATCGCCTTTTTGTCTAATCCCTCTTTTCCATGCTTAACATGTTTGTCACTCTTTGGTGAGGAAGTCTGTGTCACAAACCAAAGGAGAGTTTCAGGGACTTCTGGACAGTAGAGCTCGTGGAGGCTCCTGGGAGGAGAACAAGCACTCATCCATCTGGGAGGTAATGTACCCCATCTTGATGGGGACCGAGCTCCCGGGCCAGGCCCTCCCTTCGTCCCTGACAGCTGGTTATTAGTGTCCTAAGTTGCCCTTTATTTTAAACTTGCAAGTGTTTTTCCCTGAATTCCACGCTGTTCCATGGAGAATGTTGTGGGAACCCCAGTTGGCAGCCAACGGGTCAGCAACACAGGCCCACAGCCTGGACCATGGGTGGCTTACCGCTGGGGACTGAGCCCTTACCTCTCAGGGTCAGGCAGCACCTCTGGGAAGGCAATGTTGGGGTGCCACTGTATTTGGGGACATCCAGGGAGAGGTGCCATATAAATGATCGCTTGTGTCCTGGAGGACAGAAAGCCCTGTGACATGGTGTCAAGACAGGAGCAACTGAGTTTAGTCCTGGGCAGGTTTTCCACTATGTCAGCAAGTCCCTGTTCATGTTCCACTCTGAGCACACTGTTGTTAAAAAATGTTTAAGCAACCAAAAGGGAAATCTGGACATGGGTTTGGTATTTGACGACATTGAGGAATTCCTGTTAATATTGTAGATGAGGGCCAGTGAGATACCTCATCAGACTAAGTGACAGCTTAGGCAAGTACAGGGACTGAGGTTCGATCCCCTGCACCACACGCTGCCCCAGCCCCAGCCCCAGCCTCTGGGCAAGCTGTGCTGGCCACCAAGTCTAGGCATGGTGGCAAATGTCTTCAATCCCAGCACTGGGGAGGCTGCAACGGGAGGACCACTATGAGTCCAACCTGTGTAATGAGCCCTTGTGCCAAATGCATTTTTAAAAAATATCTTTTTGTAGTTGAGACAATGATGTTGTGGCTTAAAAAAAAGAAAAAAGAATGTTCATAATTTAGTGCCTGGGGGCTTTCAAGACAGATCAGTGGTTTAAGCACTTATGCCAGGTTCTCAAACAGAAGCCAGACCAAAATCCAAAAATGGAACTTTAAAGTCAGCCTTTATTACTGAGCTCAGGGTCGCCAGTCATTTTTCATGCAGGAGAAGACTGATCGACCCTCACCTGGGAAGCAAGGAGCTTTTCAAAGGAAAGTCGCATGACCAAGGGGTCTTTCACAGTTTAGGACATGTACAACTGGGTCATGTGGGGGTTGGTTGAGTAAGCTATTTTTACAAGATTCATCTTAAGTGTATTTACAGGACCTAGATTAGGGAGTGGAGGAAGACAATTACTCCATTACTCCCTACTAAACAGCCTTGAAAAGAGGGTGAGAGTACATTCCTTCGAGCAGATAACAGGAGCCTAAGAGAACCTAATAGTTTTCCATAGTTACAGCTCAATATTCAGTTGACCCATGACACTGGCAATCTGTCAGGCACAGCGGTCAGCAGTTCGACTCCCAGACACACCAAAAAGGCAGCCTGAGCCAGCCAAAACAAACAAACAAATGAACAAAAAAGTTGTTCTCATAATTTAGTACCTACACTAATATTTATGAATCAAATCATGTCAAGGCTGATATTTGCTTCATCTGTACTGGCTGTGTAGATGAAAGCACAGCTGCAATGAAACGGGCCAGTCATTGATAATATTTAAAACTGGGAGATAGGGCTGACGAGGTAGTTCAGTGGTCTAAAACACTTACTTAGGCAATAGCAGGGACTGAGGTTCGATCCCTGGCATCACATGCTGCATCAACCCCACCCCCGTGGCAGGCTAAGCTGGCCATGACATAAATAAATAAATAAGTAAATAAATAAATAAATAAATAAAGTTAAATTTTTTTTAAAAAACCGGGAGTTATATTGCTGGGAGGACTTGTTCAATTTTCCACTTTTGTGCATGTTTGAAGTATTTTTATAATCAATGATTTAATAGAAAAAACTTAGGGATCCCATTTACAGTGATTCTTACTAGCAAAGATAGGACAAATTTGTTTGGTTTGGTTTGGTTTGGTTTTTGAGACAGAATCTTGCCACATAGTTCAGGCTGATCTTGAACTCGTTATGTAGCTGAGGCTGGCCTCAAACTCATGACAACCCCCCTGCCTCAGCCTCCCAAGTTCTGGGACTCCAAGGGTGCACCACACACCCAATGTAAAGATGTCTCAGTTACTATTCTCTCATTGCTAGGACAAATACCCAACACGCAAAGTGAAGGAAGGTAAGGTTTATTTAGCTCAGTTCCTGGAGGTCTGAGTCCATCTTCAGCTGGCTCCAAGGCAGACTGGCTCATGGCAGAGGGCAGTAGTTCATGGCGACAGAAAGCAACAAAACAGCAAGAGCAAAGGAGAGGAGGTGCAGCAACAATGGCAGTAATCTGTCTCTTCGCCTCTTTTATGATGCATTCAGGCTCTCCACCTCAGGCGAGGTACAGCATTCACACCCATAATCCCAGCAGTACTCAGACCCGTAATTCCAGCCTTGGATCACCCATAATCCCAGTGTTCATGAACTAATCACAAACTCTAGAAGTCGGCCTCGTGACTGCATGAGGCTTTGGGGGGATACCTTAGAGACAAACTGTTAGGTCTGGGAGATGTCGGGAGAAGGATGAGTCAAGAGCGGTGCCTCAAAGTGTTACAGAGCTCTTTTATTGAATAAGCTGTGCCGGCACAGGGCCACCCCCAGGAAGAGTGACCCCGAGCGGCTGTGTGTGCGGGGTTTTTATAGGGTACTTATGCTAATGAGGGATTCAGCAAGCAGGTTTTACAGAAGCCAATAGTGTACGTTATTCGGGGGATTGGAGGAGGTGATTGGGGTGTTTCGGAATGGCGCGAGTCCCGCGGGCAGCCAATGGGAGAGCGAGCTCGCGGGCAACCTATGGGAGTACATTGACCCCCCTGGCCGGAGGGGAGTTTCGAACCCCAGGTGGCTTTGGAGAAATAGAAACCTAAGTTACAGATAACAGAAGGGTGGTATCGAGGTGGGCCAGCCCTTACAAAACCTTAATAAAAGAATGGCAATTTGAACATACCAATAACTTCATGTATCTACTTAACCTGTTATCAATAAAATACCAATCATTTAAAAATATTGATGTGAAATTAGTATCAATAAATAAGCAAAAGTAAACTCTGGAAGAAGTAGCCAAGAAAACTCTGGAAAAGAATGAGGATAAGTAACCCCTATCAGATATTAAATGTGCTATGAAGTATCAGTAATTAAAACTTTGTATTAATAGCCAACAGGCCAGTGGAACATAATGAAACCCAAATATGACTGGGAGTTTCTGTATGGTGAAGCTGGCACTTCCATTCAGGAGTGTAAAATAATGATCATGCTAGCTTCGAGCAAGTGTGTGGCATCATTTTGTGAGAAGAGTCAGGTGCTTGGTTCACAAAGAGCTAGACAGAAGCCCTGGTAACTTCTTCATGGTCTTTGGGTTGGGAATTTCTAACTATGCCTACAATTTATGGTACCATTTTAAAAGTGATGAATTAGACCACTTAACAGTCTCAACACCTCTCAAGTAAAAGAAACTAATAAAGACAAATGGTAAGGGCCAGCCAAATAGCTCAGTGGATTAAAGCACCTGCAAACATTTATAGGGACTGGGGCTCGATCCCCGGGCCTCCCGTGCCAACCCTGCTCCTGGGGACGTGCTGAGATGGCAATTGAGACTGGGCATGGTGCATGCCTGTAATCCTGGCTCTTAGGAAGCTGTAAACAGGCAGATCACTGAGTTCATCTAGTAGTGAGACCCTGAACACCCTGTAGACCCTTGCCTAAAATACAACAACAAAAAGACAAATGGTACAGTGGAAAGAATACTTGAAACTGCTTATTTATTACAGACAAAAGTGCTTAATCCCTCCACATCTTGCTATGTAAAAGGCTGCTAGAAGCTGGGGCAGTAGAACAGCACCATCTAAGGCGGACACAGCCAAAGAAAGAAAGGAACAAAGAGAGGAAGACGGCAGATGCATCAAGATACAGACCACCACTTTTCATCATGAGATGCAGCCCCATTCTGAGAAGCCCCAGCTTTAGCACAACTCTGTGGTACATTGCTAAGTGAACAAGAAGCCCAGAAGACTGCCTAGAATGTGCTAACTGTACACGATGAAAGGCTTGAAAATATGAATACTGCATGTACTTGTGCTTGTTTAGTGAAATGCTGGAATGATCCACGGGAAACTCAGCCATAAGTTGTGTGACAGGAAGAAGGTAGCTGCACAAAGGTGGACAAGGCTTCCGTGCACACTATTTGCACTCGGGGCTGTAGTCTGACTGGCATTTCGGGAATCGGAGTATAATGAAGGGGGCCCAGGAACAGCTGTGGTATGTTGCTGACAATCCCAGAAAGCTGGGACTCCAGGTGATAAATAGCAGCTTCACTCTGTTTGTTGCTTTCTCCCTTGCTAATGGTTGACCCCTGTGTGCAACTGATGATAGGGAAAGGATAGAAGTTAATGGAGCTCGTGGTCACGTTTGTGAGTAAGCATATGGCCCTCCTTTACTTTAATGATTACGCATGAGCTCATGCTTACTATGCAGAATAAAGCTGATTTGCTTCAGGGGGTTCTTGGCTCACTGAGGGACAAATCTCAGTGAGTCCTCTGAGCTACCTTCATTAGGTCTTCTCATCTTTCCTTTTGACACCGACTCTTAACATTACAACACCGGGCCATATACCACCAGGCATGGTGGTGCATGCCTGTAGTCCCAGCATCCAGGAGGTTGAAACAGGAGAATCTCTGTAAGTTCAGGACCTGGGGGTTACAAAAGTGAGCACAAGGTTGACCCAAACCGTGAAGCAAGACCCTATGTCAGAAAACAAAAGTAAAAAATGCAGCACACCCTACCACATCTATAATGAACAGTTCTATATGTACAAGTGAGCAGAGATCTAAAAAACAATGCAGTAAAAAAAGTAACTTTCAGAAGGTAATAAACAGTGGGGGCTTATTTATGTTAATGTTTTAAGTATTCTCAGAGTATTACATATGTGGCTATGGGTTTTCATGTGTTTTGTATTGTTATTTAAAAAAATTTTTTTTTCTTGTTTCAGAACCTTTGTTTGTTTATTCACTCATTTTTATGGCCGGCTCAGCCCGCTCTGAGGGCAGGGCTGGCACACCATGTGGTGCCAGGGAACTACGGTCCCTGCAGCCGCCCAAGCTTTCCCAAGCAGGTGCTTTAGACCACTGAGCCATCCCGCCGGGCCCAAATTTATAGTAATAATTGATATGACATTAGAAATAGTATACATTTACTTTTTTGGGGGGGCGGGACTGGGGTTCAAACTCTCGACCTTGCACTTGCCAGGCAGGCACTTGTGCCACAGAGCTATCTCCCGAGTCCCTTGTATTGTTATAACAGAATACCAGATCAGGCTATATAAATTTTATGCATTTATTTATTGATTGATTGATTGATTGATTGATTGATGGCATCAAGGATTGAACTTAGGACCTTGTGCTTGCCAGGCAAGCACTTATTTCACTGAGCTATCTCCCTAGCCCCCCACCCCACGCAATTTTTTTGAGGCAGGGTCTCACTATGTAGTTCAGGCTAGCATTGACGTGGCTCCAATCCTCCTGCCTCAGCCTCTCCAGTGCTGGGATTATTGGTGTGCCTCACCACATCCCACCAAGCCAGATAGCTCATCAGGAATGAGTCTCTCTCTTACACTCTAAACGCTAGGAAGCCCAAGCTGGAAGCCCCGTCACATCTGGCCAGGATATTCCTGTGGGTGAGTTTGTAAGAGGAAGCCGAGCTCAAGTACCTCAGAGCCTGCTCCATGGCTGTTGGGGCTGCTCTCTGCAATGTGTGCCCTCTTGGGACACTGCGCTCATGGCCACATCCCCTCGTTGCACTGGGTACCCCACTTCTAATGTGTGAACTTCAGGGGTGCACTCACACCCCAGCGTCGAGAGCCCGCATCCCCAGAAACACATAACCCTGGGCCTTCAGGAGAGTGCACGAAATTGAAGGTCCCGACCCCTGGGGAGACAAGGAAGAGGATGGACTTAGAAAAGTAAAGGCAAAGTATGGACAAAAGAAATTTAAACTTATTTTTTAAAAATTACTGGGGGCCTGGCAAGATGGCTCAGTGGTCTAAAGCACCTGCTTAGGAAAGCTTAGGTGGCTTCAGGGGCCGTGGTTCGATCCCCGGCACCACATGCTACGCCAGCCCTGCCCTCAGAGCAGGCTGAGCCGGCCATAAAAATAAATAAGTAAACAAACAAAAGTTCTGAAACAAGAAAAAATAAAAAATAAAATTAAATTAAATTACTGAAGAGCTCCCCCAGGGCTAGGCCGAAAGCTCTCGTCAAGCTACCAGCACTGCATGAGGTGTTCTTGGGTGACTGGTGGTGGAGCCCACTGCAGGACAGCTTAGGGGAGGGAACGCTGAGAGGAGAGCAGCTAAGGAGGCCACCGCTAGCTGCTGCGGTGACAAACGGTGGTGGCGGTAAAGTTGGTGAAGACCATGCTGGTCCTCACCCAGAGATTCTGCCTCGCCCCTTCTGGGCGGTGCCTGGGTTCTGGGATTCTCAGAAAGCTACGTGTGTTCCAGATGTGCTGACAGCAGCTCTGCTGTGCCTGGCATGGCGTGGCATTGAAATGGTTGCCTCCCTGATGCCTTCGGCTGCTGTGCCATGACTCTGGTCACCAGGCACCTCCCTGGTGCCCCTGATTTTTTTTTTTTTTTTAATGGCCAGCTCAGCCTGCTCTGGGGGGTGGGTCTGGCGGAGCATGTAATGGTGGGGATCGAACCGCGGGCCCCTGGCTCTTTTCTGCAGGGTTCCTTTTTGTCCCCTTGGACTCTGGCGGGAGGTGGTCCGCGTGGCTCCTTTGCCTTTTGAGTTTCCGATGTCTTCTCCAGCCACATGCAGTGGGGCCTCAGCCAGCTCTCCCTACCTCCACCCCACTCCTTTCCCCAAACTCAGATTCACATTCTATCTTCCAGCTGCACATTGGCAGCTCCCCACGTAGTAAGACTTCCGGAGTTGTTCATTTTACCTATAAAATGCCGCTGCCATGGTTTCCCGACATTGCTGTAGCTAGTGACTATAAACTTAGTGGCCCCAAAAGGCACAACGTTATTATTTTATGGTTTCAGAGGACAAACGCCTAAAACTGGCCTTCCTGAGTTAGGCCTCAGGGGCCTCCAGGGCAGTGCTTCTTCCGAGGCTCAGGGCAAGACCTCTCCTCGCCTTCTCCAGCTTGGAGGCCATTGCATCCCTTGGCTCCTGGCCCTGGCACTGCGCAGGCAGCAGCAGATAGCCGCCCTCTACCAGGATGAAGGGGGCCTGTGGCCACACAGGCTTAGCAGGGACGCTGCGAGTCCCCTACCCCACCCCACCATGGGCAGCACGTGCTCACCCCTTCCCCAGTTCGGATGTGGATACATCCGGACCGTCGCTGTCTTCCCCACTCACCTCCCAGCTTTACTGCTCCATTCTAGAGCTGCCGCCACCACCGTTTGTCACCGCAGCAGCTAGCGGTGGCCTCCTTAGCTGCTCTGCTCTCAGTGTCCCCTCCCCTAAGCTGTCCTGCAGTGGGCTCCACCACCAGTCACCCAAGAACACCTCACACAGTGCTGGTAGATTGCCAAGAGCTTTCGGCCTAGCCCTGGAGGAGCTCTTCAGTAATTTTTTAAAAAATAGGTTTAAATTTCCTTTGTTGATACTTTGCCTTCACTTTCCTAAGTCCATCTTCTTCCTCATCTCCCCAAGGGTCGTGACCTTGAATTTCCCCGGGGTGATGGTGGTTGGGGATGGGGTGCTGGGAGGAGCTGGCTCGGGGGCGGGCCACGCCCTGTGACGCTGGGCCACGCCAATTGTTCCTTTGGAAAAACAAAACTATGTCTCGTACTGGGATTAGCAGTTCCTTTCTTCTTCCAGAACCAGACTGTTAGCCTCCCAGGGATGCCACTTGTGTCCTCCTGCCCCCATTACTCTCTACTTGGCACAGGAAAAGCTTTTGCTGAATTTAATTGGAAGCCAGGCATGGTAGCACAGGCCGGTAATCCCAGCACTTGGGAGGCTGAGGCAAGAGGATTGGTGCAACTTGAGACCAGCTTGGGCCACAAAAGTTAGCTCAAGGCTAGTCTGAACTGCATAGCGAGGCCCTGTTTCAAATAAGACAAATAAATAAATAAATAAACAAACAAATAAATAAATAAATAAAATATAAATAAATAAATTTAATTGGAAACACCAGTGAGCATTGGATAAATGAGTATAAAAAGTGTTTTTTGTTTGTTTGTTTGTTTGTTTTTTTGGTTTTGACCAAAAATTATAATTTTGTTATACTTAAAAGTACAAATCTGCTGACAGCATCGGTATTAAAGGTGCTGGGTGGGGCTGTACACAATATTAGCATTTTCTTTATTTTAGTGGTGTGTTAAGTTACAAAGACGACTGGTGCTGGCAGGGAAGCTAGTTCAGTGACACAGTTACAACCAGTCAAGAGCAAGGTTCTGAGTTCGATTCCCAGTACACACACACACACACACACACACACACACACACACACACACACACAGATGGTTAATGCTTTTCAAATTAAAAACAAGAACATCATTGTAGGACATGCAGCATGGGACAGTGCCTGGATTTGAGCTCAGTCCTTGTCACTTCCACTCGCCATCCAGAGCAGGTCATGGTCACTGGAGCTGTCACTGTGGGCTTCTCCTGTGAAGATTCGGGCCAATCCATGAAACGGACAGGCATGGGTGGCAGCTGGGTCTGGAGCCATGCAAACTCCAGCGCCCACTGGGATGGTCCTTTGGGAGAAAGCCGCCCTTGCCCAGCACACAGGGAGCATTTACTGTTAAAGCGAAAAGCGCAGAAAC
The DNA here is from genome assembly GCA_004027025.1 of Myocastor coypus. NCBI lineage: Eukaryota > Metazoa > Chordata > Mammalia > Rodentia > Myocastoridae > Myocastor > Myocastor coypus. The sequence goes on along the minus strand of PVJA010020991.1, from coordinate 18,739 downwards.
TCATTTAAATGCTGCACTCCACCCGTGCTCGATGTTTAAAATAATTCCGTGCATCACCAACAGGTGGCAGCGTCCCACGGTTTCTGGATGATACTTGGGCTGGCCACGCTGTCTCTGGCCAGGGAACAGATTTCAGTGTTTGGGTTCAGATTCCTTGTTGGGCCTCGAGCTTCCTTCCGGGCACTGCAGCTGATGCACAGCCCGGTGCCGTCACCGGGGTCTCGAGTTCGGCGGCCAAGCTCGACAGGGTCGCCACTCATTCATATATAAAACTTCCCTTTGGGCGCCGCTGCGCCCTCAGGGGCCCAGAGACTTCCGGCCCCATAGACATCTGCACGGTACTGTGTGAGAGGAGCTAGAGAAACACCTGCTGCCCTGAGAGACCCGGGACATCGGCAAAACGCCCAGGACCCTGAATGGCAGGCCCAGGGCGGCAGCCCAACTCCGGAAGGGTTTGTTTGTGTATTTGTTCTCTCCTGATAGGAAGTCCACAGAGGGCTGCAGATTGCCTGCATATCCCTGGTGGTTTTGTGTTTTATCACCGGCCTCTTCAGAAATGCCCAGAAGTGCCGAGCTGCAAGGCCTCTGCCACTGGACTGCTAGGGGGCAGTAGCAGCACACGCTGTGGGCCCTGACTGGCCAGCTCACACTTGCAGGGCTGGGACAGGAGGAGCAGCCAGTATGAAGACACTCCCACTTCACAGACAGAAATGCTGAGGGCACCCACCCCCCAAGAAAGGCATGCATCTAGGCTGGGAAACCAGTTAGCCCAGCAATCTGTAATGGACTAAATCATATAGAGAGGACAGGCTCTTCTATTTATTTATTTATTTATTTATTTATTTATTTATTTATTTATTCTATGTGTTGTGAGGTCTCACTACACAGTTCACACTCACAGTGATCCACCTGTTTCAGCCTCCCCAGTGCTGGGATTACAGGCCTGTGCTACCACACCCGGTTTTGCATGCCTAGCATGGCATGCAATACCAGGAATCGAAGACAGGGTCCTTGCGCTTGACAGGGTGGCATTTAGGACCGCTGAACTATCTCCTCAATCCAGAGTCTGACTCTTGTGGTTAAATATGCACAGGAGAAACTGCCTTATAGATACACTGAAAAAAAAAACTATTTTAAATGTTTCTATGTAAAAATGTGTTGGAAATATAAGAAAACAAGACCAAACATGGGTTTCTCAGTTCTCCTTCCCAGGCCAGACACTGGCTTCTCATCTCAGAATAATAACACACACACACACACACACACACACACACGTGCATGCACTCACTCATGCATTCACATACAGGCACATGAGTACATGCACATGGGCTGTGGTGCAATATCCAGTGTGTGTGTGAGTGTGTGTGTGTGTGTGAGTGCGCGTGCGTGCACACATGTGCATGCTTGCTCAGGTAGATATATGTGTAGTGTGTAAGATATTGTGTGGCCCGAAGTGAACATTACTGATCACAGGATGTCTTCCTCACCCATCCAGGCCTTCCTAAAAAGAAGAGGAGGAGAAGGAAGAGGAAGAGGAAGGGGAGAGCAGAGGGCTGGGCCACAAGTGCCCTGCTATTCTCTATTGATCTAACAGATTAGACTGCAGCGCCAGCAAATCCTGCCTTCTGAACTCACCCGCTGTAATTACTTACTGTAAATACAATTAGAAGGTCCCCCTAGGTGGTCTGTGTGACACCAGCCCCAAGGAATTGTCTGCAGATATTTAAACCCAAAGGAAACAGTACTGCGGGGCCGAATCCCCTTAATCTCCAGGCCAGTCCTTTGAGGGTTTGGGGCTGTGAGCTAGCAGGTGGCCCATGGAGCCCACGCAAGTGGCTTTAGGAGACATTTCCCAGCCATCACGGCCTTGGGACTCCCCCGTGGGGCCTCCACCAGCCCTGGATTCGCCAGCCCTGCTCGGATCTGCAAGGGCAGCGCTGGGCCTGGGCTCCGGCTTTTGCCTGCGCCGCTGGCCGGGCGGTCGCACAGCTTGGGAGCCGTTGCTATGTAGCCCACGTGCGTCGCTCGACAAGCTTACACTTTGCATAGCCCAGCTAAACTAATTTGCGTCAATTTGTCTACATCGGGCTGACAATCGTCCTGCGAGCGCTGAATGGAGCGGACAAGGTGCAGGCGCAGATGCTGCCCCAGCCTCGGGCTCCGGGATACGCGGGCCTCACGGCCTAGTTCTTCTCCATGGTTTCCCCATATCCTAGTGACAGTGTTAGTTTTTCCTCTGTGGAGTTAAAACTTTTTCTCCCCGAGAACAAAGGCCAGTGCAAGTGACACTCTAGCCCCCTCCTCCAGCTTTTTAAAGAAAGACTGGTGCTGAACTTTAGCCCCAGGGTTTCCTGACCACTTTGCGCCTCTACTCTTTTTTTTTTTTTTTTTTTGGTCTTTTTGAGACAGGGTCTCGCTATGCAGTTCAGGCTGGCCTTGAGCTCACTTTTGTAGCCCAGGCTGGTCTCGAACTCGCACCGATCCTCCTGCCTCAGCCTCCCAAGTGCTGGGATTACAGGCGTGCGCCACCACGCCCCGCCCCCTCTACTCTTAAAAAAAAAGCAGCTGAAGTTAAATTTTTGAGAAAATGTGCATGCTGTCATGACTAGCAGCTTTTTAAATTATGTGTCATTATGCTGGACTCAAAATTTTCAGTTTCAAAACTGAAGACTTGTTTTGAAAAGATGGATTGTTCTGTAAATAAAAGAATAGCGTTCAGGACTCAAGGCAGAGCGCACAAGAGAGCAAGCAAAATCATCTGCGCTGCTTGTGCTCCCAGGAAGAATCTTCTGTGTAACAGAAATCTCTACTGCCTTCAAAGCCAGCTGTGGAATCATGCTGATCCAGGCAGCCACTCCTCCAGAAATAAGTGAACAACCTCAGAAAATGCCCCTCAGTCCAGGCATGCTCCAGCCCGCAAGTTTTATCTTGTAATGCTACTCTTGCATTAACCTGTTTCTTACAAGATTTTTAAAGTTTCCCTTAGAAAACCAATAAATACTCCAACACTGCCACCGAAGGGTCCCCCAGTGTGCGTAGGCACAGTGTGTGTAGCCGCAGTGCACGTAGCCATGGTATGGGGAGGTTAGAAGCAGAGGAGAAGGCCAAGCGCTTGCTGCTCCTCTGCTCTGCTCACTGGGCTCTCCCACAGCCTCAAGATGCAGGGCACAAGCACCTTCCTGGCTGTTGGGGCTCCCACAAGGAGAAGCTAAGTAACCAAATAAGGCCCTAGACGCCGGGGACTAGGGCTGGGACCATGAAGGAGAATGGGAGAAAGCAGGTGAAGGGATTCCTGGGACACAGGTATGGGGACGCTGTCACTTGGGAGCCAACACTAGGCAGAAACTGCAAGGACAGTGTGGCTGGGCAGGGGTCCAGGCAGAGGGGACAGTGGAAGCCCTGGCCCTGCAGGATGCCAAGCCATCCACAACCCAAGTATGCTTTTCCAGTCTCCTGTCTTTCTGTCTTGGAGCTGTTCACAGATGACCTGACCTGCCTTGTTTGGCCTTATTTTGAAGCAAGTGCCACCCCCCACCTGGGGGGAAAGAATGCTGCATAGAGAGGTGAAGAAGTGTAGACACGTGCAGACCGTGGCATCCTCGGCTTTAAGTCAGGCCCAGCTGTATTTTTCCACCTGGCTGTCCATGTTGTGTCAGACCTATGGGTAGAAGTGGATAGTTCGTCTGAGTGTCTGGGGTGTTGGTCTTGAAGGCTTTTGTGTCCTAACTCAGAGCAGATGAATGTCCTCTATTTCTATCTTGATAAACTCTCTCCATTTTAAGGGTACCAGCCATGGCCTTTTATAATTGGCAGGAAAGGAAGCTTTGAATTAGTCAGTGTCCCTATTTGTGAGATGCAATACTGAACACCCACAATTTTAAAAAGCAGAGGTTGAGCTTGGCTCCTCGAGGCGCAAGGACCCAGGAGGACTCTTCGCCCATAGTTCACACCAAGGTGAAAGCATCCTGGCAGGAGGGCTTGGAGCTCCTCAAGGCCAGGAAGCGGCGCCGGCCGAGACCAGGGAGGGCAGGGCCAGAGCTGCAGACTAAAGACACACCCACAGAGGAACGACGCATGAGGGACGGTCCGGGGCACTGCAAGGCCATGGGCAGGTGCGTCCGTCATCCCCACTGGGCCTCCCACAGATTCTCCTGGCTGTGATGGGGCAGGGCTGGATTGTGGGTCTGGTCTGCCTGGTCCTTCTACAAGGCTGACTTTCAGCATCTGTCTGTTCAGCCTACTTTACACAAATTCTCACATCTTTTAGTCAGAGGTTCTTTTTTTTTTTTTTTTTAATTATTTATGTATTTGGTACAGGGTCTTGCTATGCAGCTCGGACTTATAGTGACCCTCCTGTCTCAGCCTCCCCAGTGCTGGGATTATAGGTGTGTGCCATCATACCTGGCTTCAGTGGCTTGCTCCAGTGTGGAGCCAGTGTAGAATGTGGTACTGGGGATCAAACCTGGGTCCTTGTGCTTGCCAGGCAGGCACTTAGATGGCTGAGCTATTGCTTCAGCCTCTCAGAGGTTCTTAAGCTGCAGTCCACCACTGCAGGCATCTGCGCCCTCATTCCCAGGCAGTGGTCATGACCTGGGCGCATATGCCTCTTCTTGCAAGGAGCATGAGCAGGGCACAAAGCCTGTAATGCATGCTGCACCTGCCCTGGGAGTGGGTGGGCAGGGGGAGTCTGCTTACATTGTAAAGGGGAAAAGAAGCTTGTCCTGCCTCCTGGTCTTGCTGCTTTTGCTGTCTTCTGCCACCTTGAACCGTTAGCCTGTCATGATCCCCAGCCTTGGTGCCAGATGACTGGGGACTGAAACTTCTATAAACTATGAGCTAAATAAGCCTCTCCTTCCTTAACTTTGTTTTTTAAAATTTTTTTTCACGATTTAATAACCTTCCTTAACTTTGAGTGTTGGGCATTTTGTCTCAGCAACCAGGAAAACGTTATAGACAAAGCATCTCACCATGCAGGTCAGGCTGAGCTTCAGTCCATTTTGTACTGCAGGCTGGTCTTGAACTTGCAGCCATCTTCTTGACTCAGCCGCCCATGTGCTGGAATCACAGGTGTGCACCACCATGCCCAGCTTCAGGGCTTTTTTGAATCTCAGCCATGTACAGTGTCCCCTGTGTCTCAGTTACTCTTCTCCCATTGCTAGGACAAATAACTGACACTAGGAAGGAAGGAAGGAAGGAAGGAAGGAAGGAAGGAAGGAAGGAAGGAAAGATTACTGGAGGTTTCAGTCCCTACTCGGCTGGCTCCAAGGCTGAGTGGCACATGGCAGAGAGCAGCAGTTCATGGTGGCAGAAGGCAGCAAAACAGCAAGAGCAGCAGCAGCAGTGGCCACAGAGAGCCAGGCTGTGAGTCTTATGTTGCATTCAGGCTCTCCGCCCCAGGCCGGGTGTAGCACTCATACCCATAATCCCAGCAGTATTCAGATCCATAATCCCAGCCTTGGATCATGGATTAATCACACTGTGGAAGTCCATGGCTGCATGAGGCATTGGAGGGGACAAACACATATGCTCCATAACACTCTAGGAGACAGCCGGGGCCTTGCCGTCACACCTCCCCCAACCCTGTGTCTCCGCTATTCTCTTCTCCATTGGGCTGGCAGCATCGAGGGCAGCAGCCTGCAAGTCTCTGGTCTTCCCTACAATATGGAGATCACTACTTCCTCTCTCTGAGTCAGATTCTCAGGGCTGTATCAGTCAGGACAGAATAAACAGCCCCCACAGGGCCACAAGAGATTCTTTCTCAACCCCTTCCCCATTATTTTCAGGTCAGGGCAGCACCTCTGCTGTCACAGCCAGCCGGACTGGGCTGTCAGGTAGAGATAAGCACAAGAAGAGGCGACAAGAACAGAGGTGTGGACAGCGCCTGTCCTCCCCTTGTGGGTGGAAAGACCATGGAGCACTTTGTCCGAGGAGCTGGGGCTCCAGGACAAGCAAGCAGCAGGGTGGGTGGAGGTGAGAGCAGGATGCAGGGTGGGCCGGACAGACACAGGGGTGAGCTGCGGCCTCACAGGGGTGAGCTGCTGCCTCCGTGAGCCGGTGCACCCTTCTGATGGCCACTGACCAGATGGTTCCCGTCTCCCCAGGCTGCTGAGGATTATGCCACCACTGCAGCAGCGCCTGTCACCGGCATCTGAGAATAACTTGCTGCCTTTTGTATTTTGATGCCCCAGAGCCTCCTGGGGTAACAGTAAGACTGTGGAAGGTGGCTGGATTAGGGGGCACAAAGCTGACTTGCTGCTGAGGGCGGCTGGTCAGAAGAGGTGTCCCTGATGCTGGGGCAGAGCCGTGGTCTCTCTCCCTCCTTCCCTCCTTCCTCCTCTCCTTCCTCCCTATGACCCTCCCTCTCTCCCTCCCTCCCTCCCCCCTTTCCTCCTTCCCTACTCTCTCCCTCTCTCCTTCTGTCCCTGTCTCCCTCCCTGCCTCCTTCTCTCCCTGTTTCCCTCTCTCTCTCTCCCTCCCTCCCTCCCTCCCTCCCTTTACTGAACCACACTGAGCAGATTTCCTTTTCTGTTCTGCCCCTCAGGCAAGGCCAAGCACTGGCACCACTGCAGCCCACCAGCCCAAGCACACCTCTCCTTCAGGTTGCAGGCCTTGTCTACTGCATCCCACTGATGAGAAGAGGAAGAGGACACAAACTTCGGCAGAAGGTGCTCCGGCCAGGTGGGAGAAGTGTGGCCAGGAGGGCAGATCCAGAATCCCAGGACCTGGGCTCAGGGCCAGCAGTCCTTCAGCATGGGAGCTACAGTAGAGCAGCTACCTCTGAGCAGCTGTGGGGAGGCTAAAGGAGGCTGCCCAGGAGGTCCGTGGGGCTGGGGTGGCAACAGGGGCAGGGACTGTCCTTGTGTCACACAGAGACAGATTCTGGTTGCCAGGCCTGATATATACACAGGGCTTGGCCCTCCAGCTGCAGATCTAAAATTATGAGAGTAAAGTTGTCATTAAAATGGCTTTTTATTTAATTATTTATTTTGTCTTTTTGAGACAGGGTCTCACTATGAAGTTCAGGCTGGCCTTGAGCTCACTTTTGTAGCTCAAGCTAGTCTTGAATTTGCACCAATCCTCCTGCTTCAGCCTCCCAAGTGCTGGGATTACAGGCATGCACTACCATGCCTGGTTAGTTTCTGTGTATAAATTAAGAAATAGAAAGCCTATCTGTGCACTCAGTTTGTGATTTTGTGTGTGTGTGTGTGTGTGCATGTGTGTGTGTGTGGTACTGGGGATTGAACTCAGGACCTTGTGCTTGCCAGGCAGGCACTTATTCTACTGAGTTATCTCCCCAGCCCTCAGTTTGTGATTAATGGCACATACTTGTGTGAATGTTCACAGATCCCTGGTCCAGAGAATAGACTGAAAGCTGAGCCAGACCAAAGTCCTAAAAAACTGCAGAGATGGATGACAGTGTATGTCAGCGGAGGATGTGCTGGAAGTCTGAGATCCCAAGATCAGAAGGGACCTTGGGGCAGTTATAGTTAGGCCATGGAGGCCATGCTGGCAGGCAGCAGCGGGGTCTTTCTCCTGATACTGTGGCTTCTCTAGCATGTGAGCTCTCACTGGGGACTGTTGCTGAGTGGCCCTGGCACCTCCCCACACCATCCTGTGCACACACTCCCCTTGTACACACCTTTCTCACCATGAGGGGAGACCCTCTCCACATGTGGCTATTAGATCTGGTGACACTTTTTTCTTTTGCCAGAATGTGTCACAACTGGCTTCTAGTCTACTTCCCAGTGGCATTTGCTGTCCTACCCACAACCTCACAAACGCTTGGCTTCTGCCTGCATCCTATCAGCATTCTGGTCTTCTGAGCTCACACAGGAGCTGCCCATTGAACTCTGCCTGCAGAGCTCTGCATACTAGTTCAGAAGTCCCTGAACTATGACAAAGCACAGCCACAGTGATGACCCCACTCCTGACACCAGTTTCCAGGGTTAGCTTTCCATTGACTTGACAAAATGTCTGAGAATACCAGCTTGCAGGTAGACTTGTGGTTTCAGAGGTTCCAGCCTGTCTGGCTATCTCTGTTTCATCTGGGTGAAGGAGAACATCAGGGCAAAGCAGCCCTAAGGCAGAGAGAAATAGCATAGGCCAGGGAGGAAGCGGTCAGGGCTGATGCATCTCTCCAAGCTTTGGCCACCCATGTAGATCCTATCTCCTAATAAACCTATTCCACAAGTAGACTAACCAGTAGATTAATCCACGTGATGCAGCTGGTGTCCTCACAATTCACCACTTCCCATGCCAGAACCAAGCCTTCAGCACTTTGAGGCTTGTGGGGGACAGTCTGAGTTCTGACTGTAACAGTGCTTCTCAGGTGACACCAGGTTTAAATGGGGCTTAGTAAGAGTTTAGAAAAGTTGTATTTCTAGACTGTCTTTGCTATCTGTAGGGGGCAGCTCTCCACAATCCTCTACCTGGCTCCAGTTTCTCAGGCCCAAACATGTCCTGAGACATGAGGCCCTGCCGTCCAGTCTGGTCAGCATGGGCACCTTCACACGGGACTGCCTAGAAGCTCAGATTCGTAGGCCCGTCCCCCCTTCCCTGATCCTGAGTTAGTCAGAGCCACGGGCATCTATGTGTCTAGCAGAGTGAGAAGTGCTTGTCTGATTGCCTTGCAGGAACCCTGTTCTCCTCCCAACCTGCTCCAGCCCACTGCAGTGAAGACTGTTGTCACCAAAACCCAGACAACAAAGACACCGGAGAGCGAACTCGGCTCCTGGCCTGTACCAAGCGCTCACACTTGCTCCTGCCCCACATCCTGCACGCAGCAAGCCTGTGCTGCATGAGGCATCAGCGTCCTCTCAGGAGAGCTGGAAAAGGAGCCACAGAGAGATGCAGCCCTTCTACATGGCCGTACCACATGTAGTCAGGACGCCGAAAATTCAGGCACAGGCTGTATGATCCAGGTCTGGATTTTAAGAAGGTAAGGCACACACACCAGCCAGCATGCAGTTTTCTAGTCCTGGGAAGCACAAACGTGGCCATGTCCTATGTATGGAGCTTCTTCTCTCCTTCCTAAGCCACATCTGAGAGCTCTGCTTGCCTCCCTTTCTTGCCAAATGATTGCATCTTTTTGCACTTCTTTTTATTTATTTGGTGCAGGATCTCACTACACAGCTTGGACTCATAGTGATCCTCCTGGTTTCAGCCTACCCAGAGCTAGGATTACAGGCATGTGCCACCATGCCCAGATTCAGTGGCCAGCTCAGCATACCCAAGGGCAGGGTTGGTATGGCATGTGGTACCGGGGATTGAACCCCAGTCCCTATGCTTGCCTAAGCAAGATCTTAGTTTGCTGAGCTATCTTGCTGGCCCTTGCACTTTTATCTTTTTAAATTTTATTTTATTTGGGGGTGGGATTTGAGATAGGGTCTCACTATGTAGCCCAGGCTGGCCTTAAATTTTCAGCAATCCTCCTGCCTCAGCCTCCCGGGTACTGAGAATACAAGCATGTAACACAACACTCAGCTCATCTTTTAAAATTTTAGCGATGTAGTCAGAGTCCCTATATTTCTTAAAACTCTTTAGCAGGCACTATGGAGTTAGTGGTCACCACTGGAAGCCTATCCGGAATTTATAGACTTTGTTTTAATGGAATCCTGATTTTTCCTATTCCTGCTCTCCTTGCCCAGGACTTCCAGGGAAGCTGACTGGGCTCAGGCTGCTTTAGAAGCTTAACTTCAGAGGAATCCCGTTCACCTCACGATCAGGAACAGTCAGGTGACCAAGTTCTGTCCCAAGCAGCTTTGGGTCATTTTGGAGGACTGAGAGAAGGTGTCTTACTCTGAGCAGGCACCTATAGAGGCAGGTGAACACTTTAGAAATCATCCTGTCTGGATGAGTTAGATAATGGTCCTAAGAATCACCAAAATATTTTTCACACTGAGAATAGCAATGGGAAACACTAAAACTATGGTTGGAATGCCTGTCATTCTTGTCTTTTAGATTTGTGCTGCTTCTAATGTAATTTCAGTTACTGCTATACTCTCTCTCAGGTAAATGATTGGTTTACAAGAAAACAAAAAAGGGTATTAAATGAGAATAAGAGACTAGGAAAAACACCAAAGGATTGACAGGCTACAATTTGTATTGACTTAGATTTCTAAATGTCTGTGTAAGAATGTGTAACTGCTTTTATCACATTGTATAGGGATTTATTAGAATATCAATGATTGATGGAAAATACCGATTCCAAGTTAAGTGTAAGATGTTTGATATACAGAAAGACAGTGATGTTAAACTCAAGTACCTATGTTATAGAGTAATAGTGTCACAAACCTTCTCTTCTGGAGGGTTAAGAATGTAAGTTTAAACTGGGCATGGTGGTGCACACCTGTAATCCCAGCACTTGGGAGGCTGAGGCAAGAGGATCAGTGTGAGTTTGAGACCGGCCTGGGCTACAAAAGTGAGCTCAAGGCCAACCTGAACTGCCTAATGAGACCCTGTCTTCAAAAAGACAAAAAAAAAAAAAAAAAAAAAAAAAAAAAAAAAAAAAAAAAAAAAAAAAAAAAAAAAAAAAAAAAAAAGTAAGTTTACAGACCAAAATTTAGAAAAAAAGGACTACAAAGATTGCCAATATTTTGCCCCTAGCCCTTCAAGGTCAGTAGGACTCAAGACATAGGAGAACCTATGCTATAACATCCTATAACTCGTGGTTTCCCAAACTTTCTGTTCAAGGAGATTTTGGGGCCATAGAGGAAAGGGATTGACAATGTATAGTGTGCCTAAGGAGAGTCACCTAGAGAGAAAACATTCTCTCAGGCTTTCACAGAGAGCAAACTGGTCAAGTAATGGCCGTGACTCATCCAGATGGCTGACACTGACAACAGTTCTAGAAAGCACTGTACATGGTTTCAAAGTAAATCCTGAGGGAATGTGACTGACCTTGGGAGATACAAAAGTTACATGTTCTGTTATACAGGCCTTGCTTTAACTTTCCCTTAACTACCAGCAAAAAAGTTTAACCATGAGGCATAAAATGTAAAACTAGATTAGTATGCTGAGCCATAAAGGGATTAAGTCAACAGCTTCTGATATTGCCAGTTCTGCCCATAATACATTATGGTTATGGAAAACTGGACTATGTATACAGGTACTTTCTCTTAGTTCAATAAGAAGAAGTTTTTTGTACCGACAGTGACTAGAAAAATTATCATGTCCACATCCTGTGCTCTGTATAGCTACTGCAAAGCCAATAATATGCATTGTATCAGTTATTGGGAATGTACTACTAATGTGCTTTGAAAGTGTCACATTGTTATTTCTTACTAAATGAAAAACATTTTCAGCTAGAAATTTTATTTTTTATTAACATTAATGAGAAAGAAATAGCAATGAAACAGTTTCACAACAGGTTAGTAGGACAGATGCAATAATTAATATATTGCATATTGTTGTCATTGTAGTAGTCGCTCAGGGTACAAGATGCAGACATGATGTCTTGTCTAAACACTATTGGTACAAATCTTTCTTCTCATTGAACAAAGACAAAGTAGCTGTACATAGTCCAATAGTCCATAATAGTAGTGGGTTATCAGTACAACTGGCAATATCTCCAACAGGTTTTTGAAGCTAGCAGTTAATTGGTAGAATTCTCATCCTAACTGTATATGCTGATGTCTGTGAATTAAGGAACTACACTATGGATAGCAAGGTGTAATACTAATACCATGGTAGGAATACCTATCATTCTGGTCTCCTAAAGGTGTACTGCTTCTAATGTTATATAAATTATTGCTATACTCTCTCCCAAGTAAATGTTCTTTTTTTAAGGTAATAAAAGAAAATAAGAGGGGCCAGGGAGATAGCTCCATGGAACAAGTGCCTGCCTGGCAAGAGTTTGGACCCCAGTCCCGCACAAAAAAAAAAAAAAAAAAGGAGACAAAAAAGAAGTCATCCTGTCTAGCTGTGACACCTGGGATCCTGCCATCTGCCATGGGTGTCTCAGTGCCACTCTTAGTTCAATAAGAGGTGTCCAGAGGGGACAAAGTGAGGGGCTCTTTAACACCAGCAAGCTGCCCAGTTAATGGCCTGCTCGCCTGCCTGCCCACCCAAGACTCCGGAGTTGGCAGGAGTGCCCACCTGCCTCTTGTTTCCCTCCACTCAGAGCTTCCCTACAGGGTCCTCTCCTGTCCCTGAAGGCCAAGGGGAGAGTGAGGTCTACCCTGGGGCACACTGCCTCTTCGCTCAGTCCTACAGGTTCTCGGGAGGCACAGCCCCTTCTGGAGCCTCGCCTGTGTAACTGGGGACCAAGAACCCTGTCTGCCTCACAGGGTGTTGCTCTGGCAAGGGGCCCAGAGCAAACCCCCCCTCTCCCCGCCCAAGCTGTCCTGGCTGCATGGTCGCAGGCGCTGATCGTAGGCCTGCGCGGGAACCTGGCTTCTGCCTCTCATTATGGCCTGGTGAGCCTCTCCTCCCGAGACACATACTGCTTTCTGTGCTTTTCCCCCAAATGCCTGAGCAGGCCTGGCACACACAATCCCTGCTGCCAACTTGGCAGGGTCCCCTGAGCCTGGCACAGTCTGAAGTGGGCCACCAGGACTGGGCCTTTGTTGTCTCTCTGGGCTGTGTCCATGCGCCCACGGCCCTGCTGGCCCTGCTGCTCTCACTCTCAGGGAGCTGCCTAGCTGCAGAGAAAGGCCTCTGGAAGCCATCTATTTTCAGCCAGGCTTTATTGAATTTCACCTCCATGTTTTTTCTTTCCAAATAGGAACATCATTTATCTTGGACTTGAAGTTGCAAGGTCTTTAAAAGCTTTCTGTCACTCCAGCTGCATCTGTTGACACAAAATCTGTCTTGTTCCGCCCCTCCCACCCTCAGCCCCAGGCAGACCCTAAAGTGTCCACAGCTGGGCCCTTTGTTGTCCTCCTTTCTGTAGCACTCGGAGGACAAGCGGAAATACAGCACAGTCATCACTGCTGACAAAAAGGAACAATTTTAGAACAGTTTTGCTTTTCATCAGGGAAGCTGATGGCACAAAAAAAGTACATCATTTTATTGTAAATGCTTTTAAAATATGGGTCACTTGGCCATCGCCAGTCCCAAAGGATGGAATAATCGAAAGCCCCAAAGTGGTTACACAGATACTGGGTTTTCCCTGCTGCCTTTTAAATTATGCTAATCAACATCAAGAAATCCACACAGTTTGCTCCCCCACTGTATGGGGAAGAACAGTCAAATTGGCCTGCCTGCAGGGCTGGTGGCCACAGACTAGAAGGGCCTTTGACTTTCTGCTTCCACTCAGGGATGATTTTAAATGTAGGTGTGGGGCTAGGTCCGGAGGCTTGGAGAGGGGGCTTGGTGTGCCACAGGGTCCCCGGTGCAGTGGGGTGGGGATCTGAGTGGGACAGGGGCAGAGGGCAGGCAGTGGGGTGCTGGCTGCTCTTTGACTTTGCAGGTCAGGTGCTGAAGCATGGTTGTCAGGGCGAGTTGGGCACTAAGAGGTAGCAGAAGCAATCTTCGTAGTCAGAGCTGGCTCTGGGCTGCAGAAAGAGGGAGACCTGGAGGAGAAGCTCTGGACCTCGGAGTTAGGACCGAGGTTTCCGTTTATGGGGGAGGAGGCCTGGTTAGCAACCTGAGAGCCTGCAGCATGGTGCAGAACCGGGGTACAGTCCAGAGCAGCAGATTCTAATCCCGTCTTGGCACCTGACACACAGTGCCCTGTTAAGGATTGAGGCAGGAGCGGAGACACCTCCTGCACATGACCCTGCTGCAAGCGGCCAGGGAGAGCTTGTGGACAAGATTCACCAGGCATTCCGCAATCTGAGCCCTGGACCAATCCCGAACCATGACGTGAAGCCCCAGGACAGACAGGGAGTTCCTGGACGGCTCCACAGCTTCCCAAGCCTCATATTCATATGTGAAGATAGGAGGGGCAGGTAGTGAGAGCTTCGAGGAAGCCTCTTGGGGTGGAGATACCCAAAGAAGGGGCAAAAGGTCGGGCTGCTGAGCCTTGCCCAGTCCCTTGGGTGGCCAGAGGGCAGGGCTGGGTGTGTCCATTTGCTTTTGTGTGTGTGTGTGTGTGTGTGTGTGTGTGTTTGTGGCTGGGTCAGGGTGGTACAGCTTGTGGTGCCAGGGATTGTACTGCAGTCCCTGTGCTTGTCTAAGCAGGTGCTTGAGCCTGCAGAGCTACCTTGCTGGCTCTGTCCATCTGCTTTTGGTGTCAAATGTGCAGCTCGCTGCTCAGATGGCCCAACCTGGCCAGCCTCCATTTCCCTCAGTGAGTTAGCCACAGGAACATAGCTGCGCTGCTGGTCACCACCAGGGTCTAGGCTCATGATACAAAGCCCCGGGCATACACGGTCACACAGTAAGGTTTCCAGCAAACCTCATTATTCCTGAGAACTGGTGGGTAAAGAATGGAGACTGGGCGATGACAGCTTCGCTTCTCTTCTCGGCTCTTCCCTTGCGTTCTCCCTCCTTCCACCTGACTGCCTGCCAGGCAAATGAGAGAGAAGAACTGTTTTGCACCAGTTTCCCCAGTGACTAAATCGGCTGTGAGACAGTGATGTAGAAACTTAAACCATCACTTGGGAGTCACACGGATGGCGTGAAATCCCCACCAACCCACGTTTGTTCCTTTGGACAAATTGCTTTCTGGTGCCGAGCTTCAATCTTCCCATCAGATCAAAGGTCCTCAAAATTGGCGGGAGAACTCAGTGTGATCAACAGGTACATTGGTGCACACCTTCTTTCCTGAGCACCTGTCATGGGCTTTGCACTGCAGATAGCGACACTGTCACAGGTTACTGACATCAGCTTCACTCAAAGGAGGGCCAAGCTCTTCCAATGAAGTCTGAATGAGGCTCTCCTGAAGACGTCACCGGAAGAAGGTTCCCCGGAAAGCGCGCGCTGCTGAGAACATGGTGCAAGTACTGCCGTGGTGCTCTGCGGTTCAGTTCCTACTGCTGTCTTGTGGCTGTTCCTGTGGCAACGGTGTGCACATGCGCGGTGTCGAGCACTGAACTTGGGGCCTCCCATGTGCAGGGCAAGAGCACTGCTACGGAGCTGCGACCCACAACTGCACGTGCCTTGTGCGAGTGCAGGAAGAACTCTAGAATCTTTTTTGTGTGTGGCCGGCTCAGCCTATCCTGGGGGTGGGGCTGGTGTGGCATGCGGTGCTGGGGATCCAACTGCAGTCCCTATGTGCTTGCCTAAGTTTGCCTAAGCAGGCGTTTTAGACTGCTGAGCTATCTTGCGGGCCCACCAGGATCTTTTATACTAGTCAGAAAATGCTTGCCGCCCTTGTTCTGCCCACAGCAGTTGATGGGCAAGAACTGAAAAAAATGTATTTTTAAAATAAGTAAGTGGAAACAAGCTCAGGATATGCAACAACCTGAACTTCCAGGCCTCGGTTTTCTGCGGCTCCTTTAGCTCACCTGTAGCCAGGCCTGGTCCTATTTCACACTTTCTCTGTAACATGCCCTGGGTGATCTCGGGATGGCATCACTTGGAGTAGCCCAAATATCCTTGCACGTGGCCTCCCCCTGCCAAGCGTACTGCTTCTCAGTCTGTTTGTGTGGGCTCACTTACTGTCTTTCTGGGCTGAGTGCACATTCTCTATTCTTTACTCTGCAGTCAGGGACATTCTTGTATCCTTTCCTTGCAGGAAGTGCTGCCAATCACAGGCCACAGACTATGAGTTTCCAGAATCCTCAACCATGGCATCAGTAAATGCACCATGCCCCTTCTGCCCACGCAGTGGGGCTTGAGCCAGTTGTGCCAAGGGCAGTCTGTCCTGTGCATAGCCAGCTTTTGCTCAAATGCCAGCTATAACATTTTGCATTTTCATCCTCACAATCCTCCTGACGTCCTGCAACTTAGCTTGGACTTTGGTCCCACATTTGGTACACTGGAGGCCTTGTAGGGACAGGGACTGTCCAGGCAGGTTTGTGTTCAGCACCTTAAGGAGCCCCTGGGTGCAGCTGATGCCCACCACATGTTTAGTGGATAGAGGACTCATGTGCAGAGCACCATCTTCTCTCTGAGATCACTCCGGGAATCCATGCGTAACAAAGACATGGAAATGAAGAAGTACGTTCGAGGGTCTCGGCTCCTTTTCCCATACCCATCTGTTAACAGACTGTTCCTCAGATTATGTAAGCAGCATGTAGGCAGCGCGGTATTTACCTAAATTCTGGCACCAGACAGCTTTGAATTCCAATTCTGCTACTTGTAGCAGATCATAAGCAACAGGCCATATCTGTGTCTCCTCAGGTGTAAGTGGAAGCTTTAAGGATAGGGCTGATTTTGTCAGGCTGTGAGACTGACTGGAGTGTAAAAGTGCACTGCCCCTGCTGGGTAGGTGCCCAGCTGCTGCTGTTGCATTCAATGCACAGAAAGAGAAAGGTCTATGGCATGGTATGCAGCTGGAGGCTGTCCTTGGCTTAGGACAGCACTGGAGAATGTGCGACACATATGCCATGGGTCTGCCACCACCGGCTTAAAATCTTCGCTGTGCTGCACAAATCTGACTCCAGAAACCATGGAGACTGCACTTCTGGGCCCCCAGGAGGTGATCACCCTGCCGCAGGGCATGTCATTACCATCTGACCCTGTAAGGAGTACACTCCAGCTCTGCAGATGCTGCGGCAGGCGAGTGCTCTCTGAGATGTTGCTCCCCACGACCATGTCTTTCCTTCCCTGGCTCCTGCTTTGATTCTAGAACTAGTCCTGTGCTTCCTTGCCACACTTGCACATCATGTACCAAGAGCTCCAACAGGTTGATTTTTCTTCTAAGATGCTCTGCATCTTCAAAGAGCACTTCTGCCTCTGGAAAATAGTGAGTATGATCTCCAAGAAAATCCACACGGTAAATGGGCCACACCAAATGGGGCTGACACCTTGAAGACGTTTCTAGGCATGTGGGCTGAGCTGTCTTGGCTCCTGGTCCCTTGACGTGGCTCTCCATGAACACCAGCCAGCCAACCTCACCTGGCTGTGTCATGATATGCTGCACAATGGGCTGGGTGCTGGGCCACCCTGGATCCCGTGGCTCTGTAGTGCTGGCTTCCAGAGAGCAGGCAGCAGGTTTATGTTGGGGGAAACTACCCTCCAGGATGCTTTTTCTACTAGCAATAATACTGACTAGGCAACTAGAGCTTGCTTCAACTCAGATAATGGAATATCATATAGCCATTAATATTTGAAGAGTATTTATTGATACAGGAAAATGCTCACAATTGTTAAAGCAGGATATGAATCTGTACATAGTGTAATCCCAATCATGTAAAATAAATTATATATGCATAGAAAAATACAAGGAAATATGCTAAAACATCAATAGCAGTTCTCTGAGTGCTGGATTTGGGGCAAATGATCTTGCTTTCTGCACTTCGCAAGCTCCCCACAGTGAACATGGTACTACTTGTCTAAGTGCAGGGGAAGCTGATGCAGTAGCGCCATCAGGAGCAGACAGCAAGCCCACTGCAGGCCTAGGCATTCGATGCCGCCTGTGCAACCTCAGCTGTCTCCTTGATAAGGGAGGGCAGGTCACTGACCACCCTGCCTTGGAGAGGGAGCCTGTTCCTTGGCCTGACCTGGCCTGAAATCTAGTGCTAACCTAGTGAGGTCTTCGCTCCCACTCATACCTCTTGTAGCTCTGTCTTACTGCAGTGGTGACTGCTTCAGAGGGCTAGCGAACGAGCCCTCCCC
Source organism: Myocastor coypus (assembly GCA_004027025.1). Classification (NCBI taxonomy): domain Eukaryota; kingdom Metazoa; phylum Chordata; class Mammalia; order Rodentia; family Myocastoridae; genus Myocastor; species Myocastor coypus. The sequence continues at coordinate 1,072 of PVJA010020991.1, read as the reverse complement.
ACCCACTGTGCCCTGCAGCCCAAGGTCTGGGAAGGTCAGTGTGGCTCAGGTATGTGGTGGCAGGGGGGGAAGGCGTGGGGTGGGGAGCCATGCTGTTAAGAGGCTCCTGCCTCAGGACATGGCAAGGCTGCAGGGCAGACACAGAGGGACCCAAACATCTCTTTCCACATGCCAAGTGAGGCCACTCCCACGCTCTCCCCCTGCCAATTTTTCTTTATACAAAGGAAAAAGGCAAATTAAATAGAACGCAAGTGGAACACAGGACTGCTGCACTGCTGGGAGGGCCGGCTTTCCTTAGACGTATTTATGTAGGCTCACACCCATACAAAAGCCACGTGACTGGAAAAGCTGTAACAATGCTTCAAAAATGCATTTGTAGAACAAAATAGCCTATACATTTTTCCCTAAAGTTTTTTCATTTATTTAAAATGATTAACTGGGGGCCCGGCAGGATGACTCAGTGGCCTAAAGCGCCTGCTTGGGAAAGCTTGGGCGGCTTCAGGGACTGCGGTTCAATCCAGGGCACCACATGTTGTGCCAGCCCTGCCCTCGGGGTGGGCTGAGCTGGCCATGAAAATGAGTGAATAAACAAACAAAAGTTCTGAAACAAGAAAAAAAAAAATAAATAAAATTTAAAAATCTTAAAAAAAAAAAAAAAGATTAACTGCCAAGTTCCATTTTATTTGCTGTTGGTTAAAACATGGGTCATTCACAGTCTCTCCCTTAACTATTCTGCATGAAAATCCTAAAATGTGCTTATCCTTCCCAGGTTTTTATTGAATATTTTTATCTTTCAATTAACATTTTTTTATTCCTTTAAATAAGAAACTCAGGGTCATCATTATGAGACTTAGTTTATAAGCCAAAATGACACATATTTTCTGGGCCAACTGCAGTATTCCTTCACAAGGAGACAGTCCCTGACTTGCTATGCCTTGAAGAGTTTTTAAATTTTTATCCTTCTGCGTTCCCGCGACTAACTTCCTGTTCCAGCACAGCCCAAACCCCACCGCTGGGAGCTGAGCCCGCGCGCCAGCTGGGTCAGGATCCTTGGCCTGCCTTCCCTTTCCCC